>WNWK01039704.1:0-17324 GCA_009830355.1 Cherax destructor
TGGTGGGTGGGAAGCAGGGTATTAGTGTGATGGTGGGTGGGAAGCAGTGGGTATTAGTGTGATGGTGGGTGGGAAGCAGTGGGTATTAGTGTGTGGTGGTGGTAAAGTGGGTATTAGTGTGGTGGGTGGGAAGCAGTGGTATTAGTGTGATGGTGGGTGGGAAGCAGTGGTATAGTGTGATGGTGGGTGGAAGCAGTGGGTATTAGTGTGATGGTGGGTGGTAAGCAGTGGGTATTAGTGGATGGTGGGTGGGAAGCAGTGGGTATTAGTGTGATGGTGGGTGGAAGCAGTGGTATTAGTGTGATGGTGGGTGGTAAGCAGTGGGTATTAGTGTGTGGTGGTGGAAGCAGTGGGTATTAGTGTGATGGTGGGTGGGAAGCAGTGGGTATTAGTGTGATGGTGGGTGGGAAGCAGTGGGTATTAGTGTGATGGTGGGTGGGAAGCAGTGGGTATTAGTGTGATGATGGGTGGGAAGCAGTGGGTATTAGTGTGATGGTGGGTGGGAAGCAGTGGGTATTAGTGTGATGGTGGGTGGGAAGCAGTGGGTATTAGTGTGATGATGGGTGGGAAGCAGTGGGTATTAGTGTGATGGTGGGTGGGAAGCAGTGGGTATTAGTGTGATGGTGGGTGGGAAGCAGTGGGTATTAGTGTGATGATGGGTGGGAAGCAGTGGGTATTAGTGTGATGGTGGTGGAAGCAGTGGGTATTAGTGTGATGGTGGGTGGTAAGCAGTGGGTATTAGTGTGATGGTGGGTGGGAAGCAGTGGGTATTAGTGTGATGGTGGGTGGGAAGCAGTGGGTATTAGTGTGATGGTGGGTGGGAAGCAGTGGGTATTAGTGTGATGGTGGGTGGGAAGCAGTGGGTATTAGTGTGATGGTGGGTGGGAAGCAGTGGGTATTAGTGTGATGGTGGGTGGGAAGCAGTGGGTATTAGTGTGATGGTGGGTGGAAGCAGTGGTATTAGTGGATGGTGGGTGGAAGCAGTGGGTATTAGTGTGTGGTGGGTGGGAAGCAGTGGGTATTAGTGTGATGGTGGGTGGGAAGCAGTGGGTATTAGTGTGTGGTGGGTGGGAAGCAGTGGGTATTAGTGTGATGGTGGGTGCTGATAGTTGGTGGGACAGAAGAGTCATGGGGGAAGAGAGGGAGGTACAGTAGTAGGTGGCAATGTTTAAGATTTTGCCCTGAGTGTGCAGTGTATCGTGGACCACTCAACCCTGAGTGAACATACCACCGTACAGACCCTACATAGTATACAAGATGCAAAACAATCACAGGGGGAGTTGAATGATAGCTTGCAATGTTGCAGAAATGAGTAAGAGATCTCAGCAGATTCGTTGAGAGGGTCGCTCTTGCTAGAGCGTCCCTCTCAACGAATCTGCTGAGATCTCTTACTCATTTATGGAACACTGCAAGCTCCTGTTGATGTGTTGATTGCAACACGAAAGGCCTAGAGCTATCATTCGACCCCCCTCCCCTGTGGTTGTCTTGCATCTTGTATCGCTTGTTTGTGATTCTTGCATAGCAGTACAAATAGTTGACACGCAATTAAAGATATCAGCTCCATCTTTAAGTTCAATTTTAAGTGTCCCGTAGCCCGACTGACAGCACACTCATCTCATACAGAGGTCTGGGGGTCGATCCCCGGTATGGGTGGAAACATTAGGACGTGTTTCCTTAAGACACCTGCTGTCCACGTTCACCTATTAGTAAAATAGGTACCTGGGTGTTAGTCGACTGGTGTGGGTCGCATCCTGAGGACAAAATTGACCTAATTTACCCGAAATGCTCAGCATAACCAGGGACTTTCTATATAGTATGTCACTGATGTCAGCTAGACGTGTATACCTTGTGCATGTACTTGTAGAAATAAAGATTATTATTATTATTATATTAGGCATCACTGCCTTTATATTTATCCTAATCTAATTGCATCAGGTCCAGGATATTTTCTGAAAAGTCCTGCTGTTCAGTACTGTTAATGGTGTTAATTTTATGTCTGAACTCTGTTACAATCCATAATATTCAATACTGTTAATTCTAATTATGAATTCTTACACTCGACGATATGTGTGCTGGAGTGTGGTGAACCTCCTCTACACGCACTTTACAAAGTCTTCCCTTTCTTGGAGTTGCTACACAGGTAACCCGTATGTATCCTGGCCACCACTCTCCACTCCTCTTACATTTCCACCTTTCTTGACTTAAACAAATGCTTCATCTTAAGTAAACTTACTCTAAAACTTGTACACATTCATTATTTATTAAACGTACCTCTATCGTTGCACTCATTCTCTAGTTTAAATGTTTAATTTGCTTTTTTTGTAATTTGTTGTAATATTTCTCTTAAATTGTAATATTTAGTTGTGTTGTTATCCCTGGTAGTTCATCAGCTCTCATTACCTGCCATGTTAACATGAAATGGTAGCAACACAACCTTCACTAGTGTGTTGAAAATGGTTTTGAAACCCGGCAAGTTGAACAATGAGACACTTGCGCAACATCTGGGTATCTTTATTCTGGAAACGTTTCCCCACGCAGTGGCTTCTTCAGTCCAGTGAACAGAAAGGTGGAATATGAGGAGGAGTTTGAGGTAATCAGTCCCTCAGCCTGGAGTCGATGTGTTCACTCCATCAATGTTGAGAAGAGTGCAGCATATGTTGCACTCTTCTCAACTATCAAGAGTGACACTGAGTACAAAGAAACAAGAGATTCCATCCTTGTTATCTTTACAATCTCTGTGGTAATTTAAGGTGAGGTAATTCAGTCTGGGTTCACGATACTCAGTCTGGGTTCACGATACTCAGTCTGGGTTCACGATACTCAGTCTGGGTTCACGATACTCAGTCTGGGTTCACGATACTCAGTCCTGGATTCTTAATAATCTTTTCAAGATATCTGACCAATCTTTGATTTTTATTTACATAAATCACTGATCTAGCACCACCACTCTCAGTGGTGGTGCTAGATCAGTGATCCACCAGTGAATATCTAGCACCACCACTCTCAGTGGTGGTGCTAGATCAGTGATCCACCAGTGAATATCTAGCAACACCACTCTCAGTGGTGGTGCTAGATCAGTGATCCACCAGTGAATATCTAGCAACACCACTCTCAGTGGTGGTGCTAGATCAGTAATCCACCAGTGAATATCTAGCACCTCCACTCCCAGTGGTGTTGCTTACAATCGATAATATACTTGATTCTCTTATATTGCCTGTTAACTATCCGATCTACCAGGTTGTTGGTGTTGGTGGCCCGCCGACCCAACTAACCATCACAACCTGGTTGATCCGACACATCGCGGAGGTAGTGATCCAGTTTCCTCTTGAAAACGTCTACACTTGTTCCGGCAATATTTCTATTGTCTGCTGGTGACAGGTTAACAAGTCTAGCTTCACGGATGTTGACACAGTGCTCCAGTATTATTCCCGTGGCTCCCCTGATTTTCCGCCCACTGCAAGGCTTCATCAAGTGGGGTCTTGTCGACACCTGACAAAGACCCACATGCGCTGTGGGGTTGACGAAACATCGTTAAAAAAGGTTCATTCTAACCATACCACGGGTGGGGTTCGAACCCGCGGTCAGAGTCTCAAAACTCCAGACCGTCGCGTAAGCCACTGGGCCAGCTAGCTTCAATAAGATTCATCCAACTAGGTATATTTCTACACCATAGGAAGGTTAGCATAGGCACCACTGTGTCCACAAATGCAAGTTTTTACAGACGAATCTCCCGCTAGCATGGCCGTATGGCCATGGCCACACGGCCACAAATACAAGATCAGATGTAAATTTTGTAAAATATTAACAAGTTATTTTTGCACCTTGTGCAACATTTGGGTATCTTCACTTGGGCGAAACGTTTCCAGAATAAAGATAACCAAACGTTGCATTAGTGTCTCATTTATCAACTTGTCGGTTATCTAAAGCATTTATTCAAATCCGTATTTTATACGTCTTGCGACCAGCTGGTCCAAACACTGCAGTCCATCAGTTATTTATAGAGAGAATATTTGAACCTTCTGCTTAAAGCTTCGCAAGAGGCATATTTTGTTTTCTTCTTGAGTGTATCAGAGAGGTGGAGCTTCCTGGTCGGTCCGACCTCTAGATAGCGCAGAGAACCTCGCTTCAGACACTAATAACACCTTCCGCACAGCCAGGAAACTAGGAAGCAGTCTCTGTGGCGTCATGAACACGAACACAACAGAACACTAGCGATGAAGTCATCGGTGACAATGTTCATCAGCGGTTTATGTTCAACCGTTCACTCTCGACATTGCTGCAACAGCCGTTAGAAGAACAGTTCATCGTATACCACAGAAACCTTCACACGGTTCCGGGGAAGTTTTCCGTGGTTCCCAGTCACCCATGATATAAGTTGGCAGACTCTGAAACAAGAACACCATTTTCAGTACTGCCCATGTTCATCTGGGGATTAATGGTAAACTGGCGCGGCTCTGTGTTCTAAGAGTCACTGGCGTCACCAGACACACAATCACACTCGTAGAGGAATTAAGGAATTTTCAGCTTGTCAAAGCTGTCTTGTTCCACAAACTCTAGACTTCACCTTACAGTAATTTACATGTCCAGGTGATACACACCTTAACTATGATCCTCACTCCATCTATATAGTCTCAGGTACACCTTAACTATGATTCTCACTCCATCTATATAGTCTCAGGTACACCTTAACTATGATTCTCACTCCATCTATATAGTCTCAGGTACACCTTAACTATGATTCTCACTCCATCTATATAGTCTCAGGTACACCTTAACTATGATCCTCACTCCATCTATATAGTCTCAGGTACACCTTAACTATGATTCTCACTCCATCTATATAGTCCCAGGTACACCTTAACTATGATTCTCACTCCATCTATATAGTCTCAGGTACACCTTAACTATGATTCTCACTCCATCTATATAGTCTCAGGTACACCTTAACTATGATTCTCACTCCATCTATATAGTCTCAGGTACACCTTAACTATGATCCTCACTCCATCTATAAGTCTCAGGTACACCTTAACTATGATACTCACTCCATCTATATAGTCTCAGGTACACCTTAACTATGATCCTCACTCCATCTATATAGTCTCAGGTACACCTTAACTATGATCCTCACTCCATCTATATAGTCTCAGGTACACCTTAACTATGATCCTCACTCCATCTATATAGTCTCAGGTACACCTTAACTATGATCCTCACCCATCTATATAGTCCCAGGTACACCTAACTATGATCCTCACTCCATCTATAGTCCCAGGTACACTTAACTATGATCCTCACTCCATCTATATAGTCTCAGGTACACCTTAACTATGATCCTCACTCCATCTATATAGTCTCAGGTACACCTTAACTATGATTCTCACTCCATCTATATAGTCTCAGGTACACCTTAACTATGATTCTCACTCCATCTATATAGTCCCAGGTACACCTTAACTATGATCCTCACTCCATCTATATAGTCCCAGGTACACCTTAACTATGATCCTCACTCCATCTATATAGTCTCAGGTACACCTTAACTATGATCCTCACTCCATCTATATAGTCTCAGGTACACCTTAACTATGATCCTCACTCCATCTATATAGTCCCAGGTACACCTTAACTATGATCCTCACTCCATCTATATAGTCTCAGGTACACCTTAACTATGATTCTCACTCCATCTATATAGTCTCAGGTACACCTTAACTATGATTCTCACTCCATCTATATAGTCCCAGGTACACCTTAACTATGATTCTCACTCCATCTATATAGTACCAGGTACACCTTAACTATGATCCTCATTCCATCTATATAGTCCCAGGTACACCTTAATTATGATCCTCACTCCATCTATATAGTCTCAGGTACACCTTAACTATGATTCTCACTCCATCTATATAGTCCCAGGTACACCTTAACTATGATCCTCACTCCATCTATATAGTCTCAGGTACACCTTAACTATGATCCTCACTCCATCTATATAGTCCCAGGTACACCTTAACTATGATTCTCACTCCATCTATATAGTCCCAGGTACACCTTAACTATGATCCTCACCCATCTATATAGTCCAGGTACACCTTAACTATGATCTCACTCCATCTATAGTCCAGGTACACCTTAACTATGATCCTCACTCCATCTATATAGTCCCAGGTACACCTTAACTATGATTCTCACTCCATCTATATAGTCCCAGGTACACCTTAATTATGATCCTCACTCCATCTATATAGTCCCAGGTACACCTTAACTATGATCCTCACTCCATCTATAGTCCAGGTACACCTTAACTATGATCCTCACTCCATCTATAGTCCAGGTACACCTTAACTATGATTTTCACTCCATCTATATAGTCCCAGGTACACCTTAACTATGATCCTCACTCCATCTATATATGTCAGGTACACCTTAACTATGATTCTCACTCCATCTATATAGTCCCAGGTACACCTTAACTATGATCCTCACTCCATCTATATAGTCTCAGGTACACTTAACTATGAGATTCTCACTCCATCTATATAGTCTCAGGTACGCTTTATGGACTTAAAAAATGGGTGTTCAAGCGAAACGTTATCTTAATATTGTTTCTTCTGCCTCTGTGTCTGTTCTGCAGACACAGACACAGAAGAAGAGAGAGAGAGGAGAGAGAGAGAGAGAGAGAGAGAGAGAAGAGAAGAGAGAGAGAGAGAGAGAGAGAGAGAAAAGAGAGAGAGAAAAGAGAGAGAGAGAGAGAGAGAGAGAGAGAGAGAGAGAGAGAGAGACAGACAGACAGACAGACAGACAGACAGACAGACAGACAGAGAGAGACAGACAGAAGCCGTGGAACAAACGGAGGAAATATAACACAATTATTGATCAAGGAGAAGAATCTGGGGGTGAATATTACACTGAACGTATTCCTGAAGGTTCTTATTATTCTCACAGCTTCAAATATATGAGCGACATTATCATATGTAAGAACTGCATTCACACACCTAGGAAAGTAATGTTTCAGAAATTGATACACGAGAGATGTCAGGCCTCTCCTAGAGTAGCCAGCACCAGCACGAAGCCCACACCTGATCATGCATGTTCCCAAGCTGGGAAGGAGCCAGGCATGAGTCCTAGTGTTGAGGGATTGTCTTAGTGTTGAGGGATTGTCCTAGTGTTGAGGGATTGTCCTAGTGTTGAGGGATTGTCCTAGTGTTGAGGGATTGTCCTTGTGTTGAGGGATTGTCCTAGTGTTGAGGGATTGTCCTAGTGTTGAGGGATTGTCCTAGTGTTGAGGTATTGTCCTAGTGTTGAGGGATTGTCTTAGTGTTGAGGGATTGTCCTAGTGTTGAGGGAACTGCACTACGAGGAGAAATAGTTACGACATACAAAGTGCACAAGAACAAACTCAAAGGCGAATAATAATAATAATGGGGCATAAATGGCAGCTAAACACACAGGAATCACAGAGACTTTAAGAAATCAAATTTAGCCGCAGGATGGTAAGTGGAACAAGCTGAGTGAGAACGTGGTGGAGGTAAACTCCGTACACAGTTTCGAGAATACGTACGACAGTGCCAAAAACAAGTAACATCACCCGATATTAGTTCAAAATGTAGGGACAAGAACTTATTCTGCCCCTGCAAAGTCAATTCTGTGGGTATTCACGCGAAGGATCAGGGGAGACATAATCACGACCTACAAGGTACTCAGAGACTTTACTACAATGGATAAGGATAGAATACACACACACACACATCTCATCCACTAAGAACTTCCACTTACCACCAATACACACACTAATGGACGGAGATAAATACAAGGGGAGTAAGGCAGCAATAAACTCCCAGATTCCATCGTGAGAAGACATCTTCGAGGCTTGGCGCGACAAGCCAGGGCATAAAAGTAAACATTCCACACTTGGTTAAGCTGGCTTCCATTTAGCGAGGGAAGGAAAAGAGTGAGCTAAGTGAGGGCTAGAGTGGTGTCCCCTGGAGCTGCTAATGGTAGCAGAGAGCTCACACTCTCCCGTCTCCATTTATCCATCACAAGTAAATTAGTGAACAAGAAGGTAGCATTTGTGTGCTGCTGAAGACTGACACCCAGCCTGGACTCAGGTACCACACCACACCCAGCCTAGACTCAGGTACCACACCACACCCAGCCTAGACTCAGGTACCACACCACACCCAGCCTAGGCTCAGGTACCATACCACACCCAGCCTAGACTCAGGTACCACACCACACCCAGCCTAGACTCAGGTACCACACCACACCCAGCCTAGACTCAGGTACCACACCATACCCAGCCTAGACTCAGGTACTAAACCACACCCAGCCTAGACTCAGGTACCACACCACACCCAGCCTAGACTCAGGTACCACACCATACCCAGCCTAGACTCAGGTACACACCACACCCAGCCTAGACTCACATACCACACCACACCCAGCCTAGACTCAGGTACCACACCACACCCAGCCTAGACTCAGGTACCACACCACACCCAGCCTAGACTCACATACCACACCACACCCAGCCTAGAATCAAATACCACACCACACCCCACACCCAGCCTAGACTCAAATACCACACCACACCCAGCCTACACTCAGATACCACACCACACCCAGCCTAGACTCAGATACCACACCACACCCCACACCCAGCCTAGACTCAGATACCACACCACACCTAGCCTAGACTCAGGTCCCACACCACCCCCAGCCTAGACTCAGGTACCCCACCACACCCAGCCTAGACTCAGGTACCACACCACACCCAGCCTAGACTCAGGTACCCACCACACCCAGCCTAGACTCAGATACCACACCACACCCAGCCTAGACTCAGATACCACAACACACCCAGCCTAGACTCAGATACCACACCACACCCAGCCTAGACTCAGATACCACACCACACCCAGCCTAGACTCAGGTACCACACCACACCCAGCCTAGACTCAGGTACCCCACCACACCCAGCCTAGACTCAGGTACCACACCACACCCAGCCTAGACTCAGGTACTACACACCCAGCCATGACTCAGGTACAACACCACACCCAGCCTAAACTCAAGATACCACACCACACCCAGCCTAGACTCAGATACCACACCACACCCAGCCTAGACTCAGATACCACACCACACCCAGCCTAGACTCAGATACCACACCACACCCAGCCTAGACTCAGGTACCCCCACCACACCCAGCCTAGACTCAGGTACCCCACCACACCCAGCCTAGACTCAGGTCCCCACCACACCAGCCTAGACTCAGGTACCACACCACACCCAGCCTAGACTCAGGTACTACACACCCAGCCATGACTCAGGTACAACACCACACCCAGCCTAAACTCAGGTACCACACCACACCCAGCCTAGACTCAGGTACCACACCACACCCAGCCTAGACTCAGGTACCACACCACACCCAGCCTAGACTCAGGTACTACACACCCAGCCATGACTCAGGTACAACACCACACCCAGCCTAAACTCAGGTACCACACCACACCCAACCTAGACTCAGGTACCACACCACACCCAGCCTAGACTCAGGTACCACACCACACCCAGCCTAGACTCAGGTACCACACACACCCAGCCTAGACTCAGGTACCACACCACACCAGCCTAGACTCAGGTACCACACCACACCCAGCCTAGACTCAGGTACCACACCACACCCAGCCTAGACTCAGGTACCACACCACACCCAGCCTAGACTCAGGTACCACACCACACCCAGCCTAGACTCAGGTACCACCACACCCAGCCTAGACTCAGGTACTACACACCCAGCCATGACTCAGGTACAACACCACACCCAGCCTAAACTCAGGTACCACACCACACCCAACCTAGACTCAGGTACCACACCACACCCAGCCTAGACTCAGGTACCACACCACACCCAGCCACGACTCAGGTACCACACCACACCCAGCCTAGACTCAGGTACCACACCACACCAGCCTAGACTCAGGTACCACACCACACCCAGCCTAGACTCAGGTACCACACCACACCCAGCCTAGACTCAGGTACCACACCACACCCAGCCTAGACTCAGGTACCACACCACACCCAGCCTAGACTCAGGTACCACACCACACCCAGCCTAGACTCAGGTACCACACCACACCCAGCCTAGACTCAGGTACCACACCACCCTCTAGTACCCTAGTAGTACTCCTGCCTCTTCTTGGCTCTTGTATCTTGTTTTCCTTGTGTCCTTCATCGTTTATTTTATCTCCTGCTCATTATATCTTGAACTCTACTACTTGCTTCTTTATCGTCCCTTGCTTCTTCCATCTTCCCTTCTCCTCTTCAGTCTAAAGAATTAAGTCACAATACTGTGGCTAAAACAATTCAACATTAACCTCACGTTGGAGAGTGAGGTCTGGAGACCTTGGTCCTCCTCGCCACTTCTGACTTGTCTTCTGGATTTGTCTTCAGCTGACCTGTCTTCTGGTGGCCTCTTTACATGCTTGCCACATTGTGATGCCCCTGAGAGATAAGTGGGTAGAGGAAGCCTAGGTAATCAGTCCCCGTGAGATGTAATTTGTCGCTGTTACTACTGCTACTCACGTCCTGACCTATATTATGTATTAATGGTATACAAAATCAGCCTCCAAGCTGAGGGACTGACCACTTTAAATACTTTTTCTCCAGATGATTACATCATCTTTATTTCATTACTACTGCTGCCTCTGTATTTGACTGAAGAAGTCTACTGTGTAGGCGAAACGTTTCATCAATAAAGATACCCAACTGTTACACATGTGTCTTAATCTTCAGTTTTAAGACTCATTCGCTATGGGTTCAAAACCCCACCCGTTCCGTGGCTTCTCTGATTTTCACATCTGTATTATATTCGAAGGTACTGAATACCAATAATATTGGTAGAATTACCGACAATATGTTAAGTAAAAGGACACAATAGCAACTAATGTGACATTTTATTGTGGCAACGTTTCGCTCTCCAGGAGCTTTCTCAAGCCGTTACAAGCGATATATGGACACAGTTGGTATATATATACTGTCAAGGTGAGGTGAAAAAACTAGTGGTGTTAGAAGTAGTAGTGATATAAGTAGTATTAGTAGTAGTAGTAGTAGTAGTAGAAGTAATACAATAAGGTAGAACAATCAATATGCACGTGAGTAAAAGGTGATAAAACAAATACTTGGGTAGTATAACAATAGGTTAGACAAATATTTCTGCTGGAGGTTGAAATATAGAAGGCCAGTAGGAGTGTTCCACATCTACGATGTGCTAAATTAGCAGGAGAGACTATGTGATGGTAGGGTTTACTGTTTTCAGGAGGATTCTTGCTAAGACTTCAGAGATGGTGAAGCTGCCTTTGTTTTGTTTAATTGTGTTAGAAACAGAGATAAGTGCTGATTCAAGGCATTTTCGACTACGGAAATTAGTTTCTTTGATTACTAGTCGGGCGTCTTTGAATTTCATGAGATGATTGTTGGTTTACATTTTCCTTCCTTTTTCATCAAAGATTGCAAGAAAAGAGCTCTTCAGATCATTAATTCTCCACGCGTCAACTTCACTCCAAACAAAGTTATAATTCTTCCCAACAGCCAGGTTGCATCCAACATTTCTAAAGTATTTGCACAAGCTAACACTAGAGTCGCCATCGCTTCCAGTACTTCTATTAAGGATCTAACCAGGACTAAATCCAAGCACCATGAACCAGTCAACGCAGGGGTCTACACTATACCCTGTGGAGGCTGCGACAGAATTTATGTAGGAGAAACAGCAAGAAACCTCGAGACACGCATCAATGAACACATGAATGCATGCAGAAACGATAACCTGAACAACGCCTGCGTACAACACCGAAATTCCAACAATCATCTCATGAAATTCAAAGACGCCCGACTAGTAATCAAAGAAACTAATTTCCGTAGTCGAAAATGCCTTGAATCAGCACTTATCTCTGTTTCTAACACAATTAAACAAAACAAAGGCAGCTTCACCATCTCTGAAGTCTTAGCAAGAATCCTCCTGAAAACAGTAAACCCTACCATCACATAGTCTCTCCTGCTAATTTAGCACATCGTAGATGTGGAACACTCCTACTGGCCTTCTATATTTCAACCTCCAGCAGAAATATTTGTCTAACCTATTGTTATACTACCCAAGTATTTGTTTTATCACCTTTTACTCATGTGCATATTGATTGTTCTACCTTACTGTATTACTTCTACTACTACTACTACTACTTATATCACTACTACTTCTAACACCATTAGTTTTTTCACCTCACCTTGACAGTATATATATACCAACTGTGTCCATATATCGCTTGTAACGGCTTGACAAAGCTCCTGGAGAGCGAAACGTTGCCACAATAAAATGTCACATTAGTTGCTATTGTGTTCTTTTACTTAACGTACTGAATACCGACAGGATGGTCAATCAGACACATTAGGGTGAAACATCTCTTCAATGAGGATACCTAGGTGTTGCACGTGTTTTTTGTGTTAGTATG
This sequence comes from Cherax destructor, assembly GCA_009830355.1. Classification (NCBI taxonomy): domain Eukaryota; kingdom Metazoa; phylum Arthropoda; class Malacostraca; order Decapoda; family Parastacidae; genus Cherax; species Cherax destructor. The sequence goes on from WNWK01039704.1 coordinate 12,516, forward strand.
TGCAACACTACGTATATTTATTGCCGAACATTTCCTCTACGTAGCAGGTTTCATCAGTCGCAGCAGAGTGGATGACAGTATTAGTGGAGAGGGAATTTGAGGTAATCAGTCCCTCAGCATTAATGATGGTAGTGGCGAGAACCACTATGATGGAGGAGGGGGGAAGTGGTGGTGAGAAAGTAAGGTAGTGGTGGAGGAGAAGGCAGGTGGAGGGCAGCAGCACGTGCTGTACACACGACTGTGCTATATATTGTTATAGTGTGCTGATGATGGCAGGTAGTGGCAGCCTGGCCGGGTAACTGATCCCTTACTAATTGTCTGCCTGCTGTTATGTTGTGTAGAGTGTACTCACCTAGTTGTACTTTCAAGGGTTGAGGCATAGCTCCAGGCTCCACCTCTCAACTCTTATGGACTGTATTAAGAATTAGACAAATGTGCAACATCTGGGTATGTTCATTTGTAGACGTTTCGCCCTCCAGTGGCTTTATCGACACAATACAAGGACATAATGTGAATACTGCAGAACTATATACAAAAGACGAGGTAATCAGTCCCTCAGACCGCGGTCTGGTCCATGACCAGGACTTGTGCACAACATTTCTAACATGGATCTTAGTCTTGGTTTTCGTTCAGTAGATGTTTGTCTGTATCAGTGTTAAATACTAACGAAATCATGACAACACGATTGTAGTCAACTCAGGAACACAAGGTAATCAGTCCCTCCAGGCTGAGGGACTGATTACCTCAAACTCCTTCTGATCTTCAACCATTCTTCTCTATTTTAGAGTGGACAAGTCACTGATTGGCGAAACGCCTACAAATAAAGATACCCAGATGTTGCACATGTGTCTAATTCTTCAGAGAATACTTGCTTCAAGATTGCTTTAATATCTTTAATAGTCTGGTCACTACAAACTGTATACACTCTAAAAGGGTAAACAGTCTACGACCTGTATACATATATACTACATACTTACAACCTGTACATGACCAGTGTATAACCTGCATACTACAACCGGTACATGACCAGTGTATAACCTGCATACTACAACCTGTACATGACCTGTTTATAAAGTGTATACGTACCTACGAGCAAGTGATGCTGGATCTATGTAAACTCACGTTTAAGTGTAGTGGGTGTAGTTGAGTGTACGACCCATGTACCTCAGAGTGACGGTGCAGTGGGTGGAGGGGGAGGGTCGTAATGGACGTACGTACGATGTAAAACCACAACATCCGGTTGACGTTACCTGAAAACAGAAAATAGAAAACTTGAAATTTGACACCGTGATCATAACATTAAGAAGTAAGTTTATATTTTAAATTTCACAGCAAAACTGCGCATATTAGCAGTAGTAGTAGTGCTGCTGCCGCCGCCGCCGCTGCTGCCGCCGCTGCTGCTGCTGCCGCCGCCGCTGCTGCCGCCGCCGCTGCTGCCGCCGCCGCTGCCACCGCTGCTGCTGCTGCCGCCGCCGCTGCTGCTGCTGCTGCTGCCGCCGCCGCTGCTGCCGCCGCCGCTGCTACCGCCGCCGCCGCTGCTGCCGCCGCCGCTGCTGCCGCCGCCGCCGCTGCCGCCGCCGCCGCTGCCGCCGCCGCTGCTGCTGCCGCCTTCCATGTGATAGTTACATAATGACAACAAAACCTACGATTTCGTGAGTCATATTGACGGCTTTGAGGGGACTAGAGCTAGAGTTCGTCACGGCCATGCTAGCGGGAGATTCGTCTGTAAAAACTTGCATTTGTGGACACAGTGGTGCCTATGCTAACCTTCCTATGGTGTAGAAATATACCTAGTTGGATGAATCTTATTGAAGCTAGCTGGCCCAGTGGCTTACGCGACGGTCTGGAGTTTTAAGACTCTCTGATCGCGGGTTCTAGCCCCACCCGTGGTATGGTTTGTTTGTAGTCGTGTCATTACGATTTCGTGAGTCCTACTAATTTGTCTGTCTTATCCCATCACACAGGATGGTTCACAAAATGGTAATAACACGATTGCCTGGATGGGTCACACTGTGTGACCCATCCTGTGCGGTTTCAAACCCCACAGGATGGGTCACACACCGTGTGCCTGAGCTGACAGATTTCAACACACATCCATCACAGCCTGGTTGACCAGGCAACCGCCAGACGAGCCTGGTCCATGGCCGGGCTCCGAGAGTAGTGAAACTCTCGAAACTCTTCAAATGTATATCAAAGGTAAGGTATGGTGAGTGGAAAAATTCCAGGTCAGTGGTGTAAGCCACTGGACCAGCTGGCTACAATAAGATTCATCCAACTAGGTATATTTATACATAATAGAGAGGTTAACATGAATCTCCAACCAGCCATCTGTAAAAACTTACATTCGTGGTCACAGTGGTGACCCATGCTAACCTCCATACAGTGTATAAATATATATAGTTAAATGAATCTTATTGTAGCCAGCTGGCCCAGTGGCTCACGCACTGACCATGGGTTCTAACTCCACCCGTATCGTGGTCTGGTAAACACTGTATTGTCTCCAACTCTCTATCTCAGTCGCTCTGAACGAAGCTGTCAACACTGAGCAGTACTAGAAGCGAGAGAGCACAAGTGACCTGAATAATGTTACCACTGACATTGTTTCTAATTGTTTTGGAAATTTTCATTATTCATCCTGTCATGTTCCTGGCCTTTGACGTTTGTTTTATAATGTACTTTAAAAGGCAGGTCAGCTGGCATTATTATACGTAGGTCTTTCACATGTTTTTTTTTTCGTACTATAGTGAGATCCTCCTGAATTTTGTATACCGTCCCCTTCCCTTTGTGTTCTTTAATTGTTCCATTTCTGAGCAATTGGATTTCCCATTGAGCACCATGTTATTTTCTACTTCTCGCTGGAAGACTTTCCAGTGGGAAGAGACTTTCCAGTGGGAAGAGACTTTCCAGTGGGAAGAGATTTTCCAGTGGGAAGAAACTTTCCAGTGGGAAGACATTTTCCAGTGGGAAGAGACTTTCCAGTCTCTTCTCATGGATGAACCATGAGAAGAGGCTGGAGGAATGTAAGAGCACTAGAAGAGAGGAGGACCAGGGACGAGACATGACCACTACATATAAAATATTCAGGTATTTGGCTAAAGTTGATAGGAGACAAGCTGTGTGAAGAAGAGGGGAGAGTTGTGTGAAGAAGAGGGAGAGTTGTGTGAAGAAGAGGGGAGAGTTGTGTGAAGAAGAGGGAGAGCTGTGTGAAGAAGAGGGGAGAGAGTCGTGTGAAGAAGAGGGGAGAGAGAGTCGTGTGAAGAAGAGGGGAGAGAGTTGTGTGAAGAAGAGGGAGAGAGAGTCGTGTGAAGAAGAGGGAGAGTTGTGTGAAGAAGAGGGGGAGAGCTGTGTGAAGAAGAGGGGAGAGAGCTGTGTGAAGAAGAGGGGAGAGAGAGTCGTGAAGAAGAGGGGAGAGAGAGTCGTGTGAAGAAGAGGGGAGAGAGAGTCGTGTGAAGAAGAGGGGAGAGAGTTGAGTGAAGAAGAGGGGAGAGAGAGTCGTGTGAAGAAGAGGGGGGAGAGAGCTGTGTGAAGAAGAGGGAGAGAGTTGAGGAAGAAGAGGGAGAGAGTTGAGTGAAGAAGAGGGAGAGAGAGTCGGTGAAGAAGAGGGAGAGAGAGCTGTGTGAAGAAGAGGGGGAGAGAGTTGAGTGAAGAAGGGGAGAGAGTTGAGTGAAGAAGAGGGGAGAGAGAGTCGTGTGAAGAAGAGGGGAGAGAGAGCTGTGTGAAGAAGAGGGGAGAGAGAGTTGTGTGAAGAAGAAGGGAGAGAGTCGTGTGAAGAAGAGGGGAGAGAGAGTCGTGTGAAGAAGAGGGGAGAGAGAGTTGAGTGAAGAAGAGGGGAGAGAGTTGTGTGAAGAAGAGGAGAGAGAGAGTCGTGTGAAGATGTGGGGTCAGGAGATATGACTCGACCCCTGCAAACACATAAGGTGAGTACCTCTTTCCCATCTACTCCAAACATTTCTATACGAAGTTATCATGAACGAACTAGGTAGCAGCACGTTGCTGATGTTGCCAATTTTACATAATTTACATGTCGTGCCGAATAGGTAAAAGTGGTCAATTAGCAAGAACTCATTTAAAATTAAGTCTTAAAGTTTTCTCTTATACGTTTAAAGATATATAGAAAACTTACCTAACCTTATTATAACAAGCGCAATTTAATTTAGCCTAACCCAACTAAATATATTTTAGATAAGTTTACAATAATTTAACAATAAACAAACACAATGAAATATATTTTTTTCGTTAGGTTCAGAATGATTTTTGCAAAATTATTGCATACACAAATTTTCGCTTGTCTTATATGGCAAGAAGAGCCTTGCTATTTGAGCCAAAAACGCAAGTTTTACCTATTCGGCACGACATATATATATATATATATATATATATATATATATATATATATATATAATACATACATACATACATACATACATACATACATACATACATACATACATACATACATGGCAGGTAGACTGACAGGAGAACCCAGACTCAGGAGGAAGCTCTAATACAACCACCTTCAGATGTTCCCCAACCTGGACAACTCCAATGCAACCAAACAACCTAACCCAAAACACACATGCCATACCCAATGATTCCACCCACCTCAGTACAAACTCCACCTTCACACCAACCACCCATAGTTCCCCATCAGATCTCCCACTTTCCCAACCCCAACATACCCCCAGACTACGGTTTTAGAAAAGAAGTTAAAGGTTTGATATACAAATGCAGATGGTATAACAAATAAATGTGAGGAGTGGCATGAAAGAATAAAGGAGACATCCCCAGACATAATAGCACTCACAGAAA
>WNWK01039705.1:0-17323 GCA_009830355.1 Cherax destructor
TCACCACTGCCTCTCACCATTGCCTCTACCACCACTGCCTCTACTACCACTGCCTCTACTAACACTGCCTCTACCACCACCACCTCTCACCACTGCCTCCACCTCCACTGCCTCTCACCACTGCCTCTACCACCACTGCCAACCACCACTGCCAACCACCACTGCCTCTACCACCACTGCCTCTACCACCACTGTCTCTACCACCACTGCCTCTACCACCACTGTCTCTACCACCACTGCCTCTCACCACTGCCTCTCACCACCACTGCCTCTCACCACCACTGCCTCTCACCACTGCCTCCACCTCCACTGCCTCTCACCACTGCCTCTCACCACTGTCTCTACCATTACTGCCTCTCACCACTGCCTCTACCTCCACTGCCTCTCACCACTGCCTCTCACCACTGCCTCTCACCACCACCTCTCACCACTGCCTCCACCTCCACTGCCTCTCACCACTGCCTCTACCACCACTGCCAACCACCACTGCCAACCACCACTGCCTCTACCACCACTGCCTCTACCACCACTGCCTCTACCACCACTGTCTCTACCACCACTGCCTCTCACCACTGCCTCACACTTAATGAACAAACTCGAAACAATTATAATTAAGTGTGAAATGTCTGGATGAGCGTGCAGGGTATTGTTCTGTTGAGTGTAAACAAGGAGGGACTGGCTCTCCAAGCGCCTAGGCGGACAGGTGATGGACACACTTGTTCGAATCATGATATTTTGTTCGCATGACGATATCGATTTTATTGTTCTAATGACGATTTGTTCGACTGCCGAGCCGTTCGAATAGCGGGGGTCCACTGTAATTTATAAATAAGAAATATTTACACTTTAATTTATAAATAAGAAATATTCATCTTATATAAATAAGAAATATTTACACTTACCTTGGAGATGGTGGCAGAGGGCGGCATTGGTCTCAGTGGCCCTATATTCCTCAAACAACAATGGAGGAGTTAAGTTTTGTGTCGTCATTTTTCTATCGCTTAATCGCTTAACTTACTTGCTACACTGTTAGTGCTACACTTTATCGCTGGCTGGGGCTATACCCTTTATCGACTCCACTTTGATACTTTGCTACGATTTCGTTCTTTAATTCTATGGTGTTCCTCACTTTCTTTACCAAAGGACTGACACTAGGAGCTTTCTTTGGGCCCATGGTGGCTTATTTAGCAGTCACACAATAATCATGGCCAAAAACAATGGATTGTTAAGAAATGTTTTGTATGAACTCGCAGGATAATGTTCACTCAACCAGAAACAATGCTACACTGCCTGAGAATGTGCGTGTGAGGCGGGCTTGCGGGCTTTGTATGCGCACTGGACAGGTTGCGTACCATTGACAAAAACTGAGCCAACATTTCCACGAAAAAAGTGAATGAAAACCAAAGTCGGTGAAAACGGAGATACAGTAGACCGTCATTTAGTACGAGGTTATGTTGCATGATTTGGGTATTACACAATTGAAGAATTGAGGCACACTTTTATCTAATACAACGTAAAATTAACTTTACACAGTTCGCGGGAGCAGAAAAAATTTTGAGCGCGCGGTCGCCCGCAGTGGGTTACACCATTGAGTCAGTGGGTGAGACCTACAGCTATCCCCTGCCACCCTCACCCACCCACACCACCCTCCCAGCCTTCAGTTTGGCTTGACTGACTTACTGAATGACTTGACTGACTTACTGAATAGCTTAACTGACTTAGTGAATGGCTTGACTGACTTACTGAATGACTTGACTGACTTACTGAATGGCTTGACTGTCTCACCAGAGGCGTGCTTACACTACAGTTATGAAACTGCAACATTAACAACCCTCCTTCAGAATGCCGGCACTGTACTTCTCATCTCCAGGAATCAAGTCTGGCCTGCTGGTTTCCCTGAATCCCTTCATAAATGTTACTTTACTTACACTCCAACAACACATCAAGTCCAAAAAACCATTTGTCTCCATCTGCTCCTATCAAACATGCTCATGCATGCTTGCTAGAAGTCAAAGCCCCTCGCACACAAAACCTCCTTTACCCCCTCCCTCCAACCTTTCCTAGGCCGACCCCTATCCCGCCTTCCCTCCACTACAGATTTATACACTCTCGAAGTCATTCTATTTTCTTCCATTCTCTCTACATGTCCAAACCATCTCAATAACCCCTCCTCAGCCCTCTGGATAATAGTCTTGGTAATCCCACACCTCCTCCTAATTTCCAAACTATAGATTCTCTGCATTATATTCACAGCACACAGTACACCTCATGTAATCTCAATAACCAAAGGTAATTCTTTGTATCATGTCCAAATAAAAATTATTATTATTATTATTATTATTATTGCACTCAAACATGACATCTCCACTGCCTCCAGCCTTCTCCTTGTTGCAACATTCACAACCCATGCCTCACACCCATACAAGAGCGTTGGTATAACTATACTCTCATACATTCCCCTCCTTAAGCTCATGGATAAAGTTCTGTCTCCACAGACTTTTCAGTGCACCACTCACCTTTTTCCCCTTGTTAATTATATGACTCACCTCATTCTTCATAGATTCATCTGCTGACACATCCACTCCCAAATATCCGAACACATTCACCTACTCCATACTCTCTCCCCCCAGTTTGATATCCAATCTTCCGTTACCTATTTTTTTTGTCATCATCACCATACTCTTTCCTATATTCACTTTTAATTTCCTTCTTTTACATACCCTACCAAACTCCGCCACCAACCTCTGCAACTTCTCTTTAGAATCCCCCAAAAGCACAGTGTCATCAGCAAAGAGCAACTGTGACAACTCCCACTTTGTGTTAGATTTTTTATCTTTTAACTCCACACCTCTTGCCAACACCCAAGCATTCACTTCTCTTACAACTCCATCTATAAATACAGTGGTACCTCGAGTTACGATATTTTTTCGTTCGAGAATGCTGTTCAAGTGCCATTATCAAACGCATTTATCCCCATAAGGAATAATGTAAAATAGACTAGTCCTTTTACACCCCCAAAAATATACCTACAAAAGCATTTAAAAAAATAAACTTACATAAAAGGGCGATTTTGGGGACCATCGTAACTCGAGGTACCACTGTATATTGAACAACCATGGTGACATCACACATCCCTGTCTAAGGCCTACTTTTCATGGCTTTCTATAACCTACCTCCTATTCCATACATATGTAACATCTGCCACATTACCCTCCCCCCGCTATCCACGTTATCTATCTGCCTTTTTCAAATCCATAAATGCCACAAATACCTCTTTACCCTTATCTAAATACTGTTCAGCTGTTTCACTGTAAACACTTGGTCTACACACCCCCTAGCCTTCCTAAAGCCTCCTTGTTCATCTGCTATCCTGCTCTCTGTCTTACTCTTAATTCTTTCAATAATAACTCTACCATACACTTTACCAGGTACAGTGGACCCTCGGTTTTCGTTGAAAATTCTTTCCAGAATACTGTTTGAGTGCCATTACCGAATGAATTTGTTCCCATAAGAACAAATGTAAATTAGATTAGTCGTTTCAGACCCCCAAAAGTACACTTACAAAAGCACTTAAAAAATATATTTACATAAATGTTCGAGTTTGGAGATGCATGAAAACCGAGGGTCCACTGTATACTCAACAGACATTTTCCCCTATAAATTTTACACGCCCTTTTGTACCCTTTACCTTTATACAAAGGAACTATGCATGCTCTCTGCCAATTCCTAGGTACTTTACCCTCTTCCATTCATTTATTAACCCTTTCAGGGTCCAAGGCCATTTTTGGAAGGGGTGTGCCAGTGTCCAAGAATTTAAAAAAAAAAAAAATCTTATTTTTCTTATGAAATGGCAGAAAATCTTTTTCTGAAGGTAATATAACAAAAAGTTCGAAATTTGATTGAAAATTGCCGAAATTATGCTCTCGTGAATTTTGATGTGTCAGCGATATTTAAGCATCGGCGATTTTGCCAACTTTGACTCCCATTTTAGGCCAATTATATTATTCCAATCGACAAAATTCTTAGCTATTTCACTAGTATTACTTCTATTCTATCGATTGAGCACATGAAATCACCCAGTCAACTGTTTCAACTACAAAATAAAATGATTGGAAATTGGTAATTTAGCCAATTTAACTCAAAGTTCAAAATATTCCAATTTCAAAATAGGGTGCAGAATAAACAATGCAGGCATTCCTGGCACTAAACTAACATTTCCTCTGTTCATTAGTTACGTTTTCTGTCATTACAAATGAATTCCATTTTTATTTTTTATTTACATAATGAATTTTTTATTCAAACCAAAAAATGGAAGATTTACTGTTATGCAATATTGTAATAATTGTACAAATAATATCACTATATTTGTGAACGTATATTAGACCCACCAGCTGGCGTGTATTAGACGTGTGAGGTCATTTGTTTACTCTTGAACATCGGCAAAAATTTAACATTTCCGCTATTTTGAGCTCAGTTTCAAGCCATTTCCAGTACTAAAACAAATCAAAATCATCTCTATATCTGTAGTATATCTTCCATTCTATCAAATGAGACCAAGAAATCGCAAATACAACTATAAATAGTATACGAAAAAACACTGCAAAGTCGCTGTTTTAATAAAAAATTACGGTTTCATTTTTTTTCTCTCATTATGCACTGTGCGCTGCAGGATTTGTTTTATGTGGTGCATACTTACCACATAGATGTATTCTCTCATATCTAGGCCCAAATTTACCGCTCAAAGCTTATCTGAGTGAGCTGAGCTCATGACGTAGAACTACAGTTTGGGCCCAGAACTCAAAGCCGTAGAACTATGGCACGGAACTTGAAAAGGTTAAATAAAAACACTAACCACTCCAAAACTATATCCCCACCTGCCTTTAACATTTCTATCATTATCCCATCAATCCCAGCTGCTTTACCCCCTTTCATTCTACTCACTGCCCCTTGCACCTTCCCCACACTCACAACTGGTTCTGCCTCACTCCTATAAGATGTTATTCCTCCTTGCCCTATACACAAAATCACAGCTTCCCAATCATCAACATTTAACAATTCTTCAAATATTCCTTCCATCTACCCGATACCTCTAACTCTCCATTTAATAACTCTCCTCTGCTATTTTTAACCCTTTGGGGGTTGACAGGCCTTCTCGGAAACCTGTTTTCAGGGTCGAAAAATATTCGGAAAAAAAAATTATTTATTCTTATGAAATGATATTTTTTTTTCTGAATCTAATAGGCTAAACAAAAAGTTTTTGCGATCAATACTTACTGAGATATGGAGGCTTAAAGTTGACAGAAATTGAACCGCTTATGGCAACATTGCTGACTGCCGGTCGGCCGGTAAAATGTTATTTATTTTTTTCGGGTTGTTTTCTTATCGTTTTTAATTTTTTTTTTTCAAATAACTTTTATGGTCTGTGAGACCAACATAAGTGCTGTTTTTCAAATATTCACTTGTTGAATATTACACAATAACCTCATAAAGTTTGTTCTTATTACAGTGGACCCCCAAGTAACGAGCATAATTCATTCCAGAAGCCTGCTCAAGTGCCATTACCGAACGAATTTACTCCCTTAAGAAATAATGTCAATTAGGGTAGTCCATTTCAGACCCCCCAAAATACACTTACAAAAGCACTTTCAATATTATACAGTGACCGCTAAGATCAAAATTCCAGAAGCCGCCAGTGCCTAAGAACAAATTTACTTCTAAAAATGTCATCTGCTAGGAAAAAAGCCTTTCTAAGTGCTACAATTATAAGAACAAATTTACTCTCCTTAAGAAATAATGTCACGTAGGTTAGTCTATTTCAGACCCCCAAAAATACATTTCCACAAGCACTTACAATATTATACTTACATAATTGTACGATTTCCGGGGTGATCGTTAGCCGGGGGTCCACTGTACTTACATAATTGTACAATTTCCGGGGTGCTCGTAACTCGGGGGTCCACTGTATTTTGTTTAAAAAACATATTTACAAAAATGTACAGTGGTCCCTCGGTTTTCGTGTATCTCTGTTTTCGTGTATTTCAGTTTTCGTGTAGTTTTTTCGTGGAAAATTGCCCTTCGTTTTCGTGTGTTCCCTCCGTTTTCGTGCTCGGTCCGGAACCTGTCCACCAGTGCCGCGCACATACAAAGGCCGTAGGCCCGCTACCCACGCACCTCCCACACACATTGCCACCCAGTCTAGCATTGTTTACGCTTGAGTGAACATCACCCCAGGAGTTTATACAAAATATTTATTAACAATTCATTGTTTTTGGGCCTTGATTATTGTGTGTGACTACTAAATAAGCTACCATGGGCCCAAAGAAAGCTCCTAGTGCCACTTCTTTGGTAAAGAAAGTGAGGAACACCGTAGAACTGAAGAAAGAAATAATAGAAAAATATGATAGTGGTGTATGTATTGCCGAGCTCGCCAGGATATACAAGAAAGCCCCAACGACCATCGGTTCCATTGTGTATAAGAGAAAAGCAATCACTGAAGCTAATGATGCGAAAGGGGTGAATACAATAACCAAACAGAGATCACAAACAATAGAAAATATGGAGAAATTGTTGTTGCTGTGGATAAACCAAAAACTGCTAGCGGGTGATAGTATTGTGCAATCCATCATACGTGAAAAAGCAAGGCAGTTGCATGCCGATCTTGTCAAGAAAATGCCTGGAACCAGTGATGTTGATGTTGATGAATTTAAGGCCAGCAAAGGCTGGTTCGAAAAATTAAGAGGCGAACTGGCATACACAGTGTTGTAAGGCATGGTGAGGGGGCCAGTTCAGATAAAGATGGGGCTGAAAAATTTGTGCGCGACTTTAAAAAATATGTAGAGGCTGAAAATTTCAAACCCCAACAAGTGTTTAATTGTGACGAAACAGGCCTCTTTTGGAAGAAAATGCCAAGGAGGACCTACATCACGCAGGAGGAAAAGGCAATGCGAGGACACAAGCCTATGAAAGACAGGCTAACTCTAATGTTGTGTGGTAACGCTAGTGGGATTTCAAAGTGAAGCCTTTACCTGTATCACTCTGAAAATCCCAGAGTGTTCAGGGACTACAGTGTTGACAAGAGTAAATTGTGTGTGTTTTGGAAGTCTAATGCTAAGGCATGGGTCACTAGGGAAATTTTCCTGGAATGGTTTAATCAAGTGTTTGGCCCCAGTGTGAAGAAATATTTATTGGAGAATAAATTGCCACTTAAGTGCCTCCTGGTAATGGACAATGCTCCTGGTCATCCTCAAGACTTGGACGACCAAATGTCTAAGGATTTCAGATTTGTAAAAGTGAAGTTCTTACCTCCTAACACCACTCCTCTCCTCCAGCCCATGGCCAGCAGGTCATTTCAAACTTCAAAAACTGTACACCAAAGCAATGTTTCAAAGGTGTTTTGATGTGACCAATGACACTAAATTGACCCTAAAAGAGTTCTGGAAGGGTCACTTCGATATCTTCCATTGCATAGGCCTTATAGATAAAGCTTGGCAGGGAGTGACCTCCAGGACGATGAACTCTGCTTGGAGAAAGTTGTGGCCAGATTGTGTCCCAGATAGGGATTTTGAAGGGTTTGAAGCTAACCCTGAGGACCCTATGGAAGTTGTGGAAAATATTGTGGAATTGGGGACTTCCATGGGGTTGGATGTGAATGGAGAGGATGTGGAAGAGTTGGTGGAGGACCACAATGAAGATCTAACCACTGAAGAGCTGCAAGAGCTTGAGCTGCAACAACAACAAAACAGATCTGAGGAAATTGCTTCAGTGGAGGAAGAGAGATGTAAGGTGCCTTCTTCAGAGATTAAGGAGATTTGTGCAATGTGGAGTAGGGTGCAATCATTTGTGGAGGAACATCACCCTGACAAAGATGTTGCAATCCGTGCTGGCTACTTTTACAATGACAATTCCATGTCCCATTTTAGGGACATTTTAAAGAGCCGCAAGACACAGAGCTCTCTGGAGAGATATTTAGTGCCACAGGTGTGCAGTGACTCTCAAGCTGGTCCTAGTGGGATTAAAAGACAAAGAAGGGAAGTGACCCCAGATGAGGACTTGGTACCTAGAGTCCTTATGGAGGGGATTCCCTTCCAAAATTAGGAGTCTACCCTCTCCCTCCTATCTCTCTTCCATCCAGCAACATCAGTCTTCAGTAAGGGTAAGTGCCACATTCATTTCATTCATTTGTGCATGTAAATCTATCTTTAAGGCCCCCCAAATTTTTTTTTTCCAAACTTCTGGGTTTCTGGAACTGATTAATTGAATTTCCATTATTTCTTATGGGGAAAATGGTTTCAGTTTTCGTGTGTTTCAGTTTTAGTGCCTCCCTCTGGAACGGATTAAACACGAAAACCGAGGGACCACTGTACAATGTAAAATATTGTTTATTACTATTGTTCAATCATATACACATATAGAGTCACTGAACATGTTCGTAGAAGTTCTGCAGCTTGTGGAAGTCTTTGAAACATAGTGTCAAGCACAGTGGTGTGTGATATTCTTCACACATAAATGATTGTCTTTGCGTTGCTGTGGACGTCTTTTTGTTTGTGCACAGACACATATTTTGAAAAAATCCCATTAAAAATCTACAAAAATCAATATTATTATAGAATATTTCATATTATTTTTAAAAAAATACATAAAACATTAAAAAGCTCAGAAAAATGTGCTAAAATGGTATTTTATTGCATATTTCGACGTTTTAGAGCAGTTTGAGTGCTTTTCTGACAAAACTCATTTTTTAGCTAAAATACTTAGATTATCAAACTTTTAAATAGAATTACTGCAATTGAAATTTATGGGAAAAGTAAGGGAAATTTTATGATTTTTTTTTGAGGAAGCAAGAAAAAGGCTCTTCTGAGCCTTTTTCTTGCAAGCAGTAGCAGGCAGTTTCATTAGGAAGTGTTCACCAGGCCTCAGACGAGAGGATAGTTGTTGGTAATTTCGTGGGCGGTTTTCTATTGCAGGTGATGTTCCTTGGTACAGTGGACCCTCGCTATTCGAACACTCCAAAACTCACCCTTTTATGTAAGTTTATTTTTGTAAGTGCTTTTATAAGTGTATTTTTGGAGGTCTGAAATGGACTAATCTAATTACAGTTGACCGTCATTTAGCACGAGATTATGTTACACGTTATGGGTATTGCACGATTGAAGAATTGCGGCACATTATCTAACACAATGTAAAAATTATATTACACGGTTCACGGGAGGGGAAAAAAATTTTGAGCGCACGGTCGCCGGCGGTGGGTTAAACCATTGAGTCAGTGGGGGTCTTACTGAGGGTGGCTATGAGCCACATCAAGTGTTTAATGCTGACGAGACAAGTGTTTTCTGGAAGAAAATGCCAACACGAACTTATATCAGTCAGCAAGAGAAAAGTGCACAAGGCTTCAAGACATCAAAGGATCGCTTCACCTTGCTCCTTTGCGGTAATGCATCATGAAAAGGGAATTTGTTTTTCTCCCGCAAACTGTAGTTTATTCAGATACAGGGGACAGGAGCTGAGTTCCAACCCTGCAACCACAATTAGTGAGTACAGTTATATTGATTATCATACATAGCAGCATATGTGTAGAGAACCTAGGATAACCCAAATAAGTCAGACAGAATCGAAGTAAGTCACTGACTTATTTGGGTTATCCTAGGTTCCTACACATATGCTGCATGATGATAATCTATGTAACTGTACTCACCTTTTGGTTGCAGGGTCGAGACTCAGCTCCTGGCCCATGTATCTGAATAAACTTACAGTTTGGGTGAAGGAAAACAAATTCCTATTCCATCAGAGGCCGCCTTATTGTTCAGCGGGACACAACCAGCCCCGACCCCCACCATCCAACCATTCGTATTCCATATGCGTCAAAAAAATCCTGCTACAAGCCAGATGTTTCTGTAGAATTAGAGAGAGTGAATTGTGTTTTGATCTATAAATTACTGTATCTTGTATCTGCCAAGCAATCATGACATCCAGTAGGCATACCAGTGTTGCTCAAAGTGGAAAGAAAAAGTTTAAGCATTTAAGTCTTAGAATTAACAAGAAAACAGATATTAGACAAGACATAACCCGTGGCCGTAATGAAGTGTTACTTTATACATAAAAGATGTATAAACATAAGTTTGTGTGACTGACTGGCTGACTGACTTACTGACTGACTTACTTGACTGACTTATTTGACTGACTTACTTGACTGACTTACTGACTGATTTACTGACTTACTGACTGACTTACTGACTGACTTACTTGACTGACTTACTGACTGAATGACTTGACTGACTTACTGACTGAATGACGTGACTGACTTACTGAATGACTTGACTGACTTACTGAATGACTTGACTGACTTACTGAATGACTTGACTGACTTACTGAATGACTTGACTGACATACTGAATGACTTGACTGACACACTGAATGACTTGACTGACTTACTGAATGACTTGACTGACTTACTGAATGACTTGACTGACTTACTGAATGACTTGACTGACTTACTGAATGACTTGACTGACTTACTGAATGACTTGACTGACTTACTGAATGACTTGACTGACTTACTGAATGAATTGACTGACTTACTGAATGACTTAAAGTTAGACACTCATTACAACCATCGACTTCAGTTCCAGAACCTGTACTATCCACCTCAGCCCAGTAGGGCCACAGCATAACTCTCCACTTTCTTCACAATCATCCACAAACACCAGCACCCACAATTTAAGGTAAATACTATTATTTCTGTTACATTTGTAGTCTTAAGCAGTACAAACAACATAATACATCACGATAATGAACTACAATTACATATTCACTTTTATTTTTGTAAGATCTGTTGGTCTAAAAAAAACTTGTTTGGCTTTTTGGGGACTCCCAGGAATGTAACCCTATTTTTCCCATAAGGTCTTTTAATTATCTAACACGAAATTATCTAACACGACTTTTTGAGGAACGTAACTATCGTGCTAAATGACGATCTACTGTACATCATTCCTTATGGGAATAAATTTGTTTGGTAACAGCACTTGAACAGCATTCTGGAATGAGGGTGAGTTTTGGAGTGTTCGAATAGCGGGGGTCCACTGTACTTGGTGATTATTTGTCTGATGACAGACAAACAAAATTTGCCATATGGTGGTTTGTTTGTGGTCTTCAACTTATAAATATTATAAGCATTGAGCATGGAAATGTCCAGAATGTGAAAAAAGAGTTTTATGTACCACTTTTAACTCTTTCAAACACAATCAACAAACCCAATCTGCATGTCACATTTGTTCACTGAACGCATATTGAGGGTGCAGTCCATCACAGCTGCAGGTTTTAGAATGGGTTCATTGGTCTCTCTCTTCAGCCTGCCACTGTCTGCCATTTCATTAGGGTGAACTGATGACAACAGTGTGACATCTGGTTTGTCATGCCACTGAAATGCCATGATATCATTGGCAGCAAACGCCTGCACCTCACCTCTACGAGTGCCTGTATCAAACCTAGGGATATGCTTACGATTTGCACGCACTGTTTTGCACACATCTGTGATGTTCACTCACAAAAAATCACTGAGGGAGGGGCTTGTGTACCAGTTATCAGTACAGTGGACCCTTGAAAATCGTGATTAATCCGTTCCTGAGAGGCCGCCAATTTTCAAAATGGATGATTTTCAAAACCATTTTCCCCATAAGAAATAATGTAAATCAAATTAATTCGTTCCAGACATCCAAAAGTATTTAAAAAAAAATTTTTTTTTACATAAAATGTACATTTATCTACACAGAAAATAATGAGACATGAAGTATAAAACAGTAATAACTTGACACTTATCTTTATTGAAGAGTTGTTGATGTGTGGAAGACAGAGGAGGGTAGAGGATTTAAGAGTTACTATTTTGGAATAGGAATTCCTTCCACTGACTTCAAGTACCAAGTCCTTTTGGGTTACTTCCCTTCTTTGTCTTTTACTGCCACATACATTCATTACTTTAAAATATTTGTTAGTCTTAATGTAGGAAGAGAGGTGTGTAGTATTTATTTGCTTAGGAATTCAGTGTAGGTAGCCTGTAGACGTAGGTACACATATGTAGCCCCCCCCGGGGCCACTACACAGCCTATTATTACACTCACAGCCATATTATTACACTATACAGCCATTTATTACCATGTTCACTGAGTTTAATAATTTCAACAACTACCTTTAGATGCCATCATAAACAAAGGGAAAGTAATGAATAATTCATGCTGAGAATTGTAAACACGCGTATGAAGGGTGGTTACTGCACCAGACGCCAGATTTACAGTTTTCTCTAACGCTGCATCAGAAAACGTAATGTTTACTTCCACCCAACTCACCACTTGATAGCATATAAACATTGTATCAATGTTTATATGCTATATGATATCTAACATGTTTCTTATATAATTTTGAAGAAAATATCATAGATGGAGTAATGAAAATGTCTATATTAACCTAAAATAAAACATTTAACCTAAAATAAGACATTTGTTTGAGCTTGACTGTGGTGTGGGGAAGTACCTAGCTGGTTTGTGTGGGGAAGTATCCTGCCTGGTGTGGGGAAGTACCCTGCCTGGTGTGGGGAAGTACCCTGCCTGGTGTGGGAAGTACCCTGCCTGGTGTGGGGAAGTACATTGCTGGTGTGGGAAGTACCCTGCCTGGTGTGGGGAAGTACATTGCCTGGTGTGGGGAAGTACCCTGCCTGGTGTGGGGAAGTACCCTGGCTGATTTATGTGGGGAAATACATTGCCTGGTGTGGGGAAGTATCATGCCTGGTGTGGGGAAGTACCCTGTCTGGTGTGTTCTTTCTTGAATAATATCATGTTTCTCACATTCTTTAGCAAAGAGCTGGCACTAGGAGCTTTCTTTGGGCCCATGGTGGCTTATTTAGCAGTTGCAAGCACTAAAATGAATGGAATAATGATAAAATGTATGGTATGAATGCATGGGTGGCGGTCATCGCTGGTAAACAATGGCACACTGATGCTCAATGTGGTGTTTATGTGCCCAGGCGGTGGGGGGCCCCACGCAGGCGCATTTCAGACCACGGCGATTTAAAAAAAAAAAAAAAAGGGACGATTTTCAAGTCGATTTTGCCGAAAAAGTGGACGATTTTAAATTCGCCTATCTTCATGGGAGACGATTTTCAAGGGTCCACTGTATATAATATACGCCCCTTACAAGATATGGTTCCATCATTGTTCTAACCACTTCACCAGAGATACCCAGTAACTTCTGGTATCTTTCAATTATTACTTCCAGTTTACACAATAATATCCAATACAAGACCACTGTAGCAATCACAAAGCACAAACAACTTTATACCAAAGGATTTCCTTTTGCTTGGTATACAGTGGACCCTCGTTTTCGTTGAAAATTCTTTCAGAATTTATCCTTATGGGAACGAATTTGTTCCCATAAGGATAAATGTAAATTAGATTAATCATTTCAGACCCCAAAATACACTTACAAAAGCACTTACGAAAATACTTACATAACTGTTCGAGTTTGGAGGTGAACGAAAACCGAGGGTCCACTGTATACTGCTTGAATGACAGTCTACCTTTGAACAGAATCAATGACTCATCAATAACAAGCTTCCTGAAGGGATAAAAATACATATTGAATTTCTCTTTCAGATACAGAAACACATTCCTAATCTTATATAACCTGTCGTTTCTGTCAGGCTGGTTTTGTCTGAGAAATGTAACATACGTAACAGTACACAAATCCCATTCACTGGTATAATATCACTGAAACTGGTGTTGCAATCAATCGGTCTGTCGACCAGTATGATTTAACGGTCTTATACACATGTGGCATAAGCATTATTGTAGCAAAGAAATGATACATCTCAGCCACAGTTGTCTCCTTCCACTGGTGTAGACGTAATCCTGGTGAAAGAATTGTGTTTGACATGGTGTAATCAAAGTATCTGTTGCTTTCCCTGATAATAATTTCCATCAGGGGTTTGTCAAAGAATAACTCAAAACATTCCAGTTCAGTGGCATTGTTTCCAAGTGGACAAGATGGGCATATTCCACTTTGACTTTCATCAAACTGATGGGGATTGGGAATAAAATTCTCAGCTTCCTGGCAATCCCAGGTGCGGTCTGCTGGTGGGTACTGGATATTTACAGGTGGTTGTGGAAGTGGAGGTTGTGGTTGTGGGGGTTGGTGGGTGGGTGAGGGTGGCCTTTGTTGTAGCTGAGCTGACTCAGCAGCGTGGGTGGTAGCATGGTCCACTGCTGGTGCCTCACGCCTGGCACCACCACTACCAGATGCATCCACATTTCTCATCCCAATTGCAACACTATCATCTTTATTTTCACTATCACTTCCTGTTGTACGCCCACGGGATGTACTCCAAGATGTACTCCTAACCCTTGGAAGAGCATATGGCACACTACCAGAGCACATATACCGTTGTATACTGACGCTTCACTGGTGAATATTCCCTTCACTCTCGCTACTGGAACTATTTTGAAGAGCTTGGAGTTCATATTCACTATCACTATCATCACCATTGCTCACATCTGAGTCCTGGATATGAGTAAATAAGAGTTTCCTCCTTGCTACATCTGAGTCCTGGATATGAGTAAATAAGAGTTTCCTCCTTCGTTCAACTTCGTACAACTGAACGTGAACAAGATGCCACAGCACCAGAGGTGGAAGGCTATGGGTCGTCTGGGTATTCCTCACTATTACCGGTATTATGATCACTAGTTTCGGTCACAACCGCCTCAATACCTTGAAAGTCACCCCCATCACTGTTAGAACTGTCACTGGGAACAAACATGTCCCAATTTGCCGAGGTAAGTAGGGTGCTTCTTGCTGCGAGGCATGGTGGACAAAGTGTACTGAAATGGTGTTCTCACAATGCACTACTGGGTGCCCGATTTTTTTCCTACTGCACACTCACCACGCAGACCCATTCTCTCACCCCTAGGCCTACCAGCTGTTTCCCGCTTAATTTGAAGCCGCTAGAATTTACGCGTACTATGCGGCACAACCCTGCGCGTAAAGCGTCAAGTGTGGCACCGACCCGAAGGGTTAACTGACAAATCATTCTTTCTCTGGCTTTCTCAACTTATTAATCTCAAAAATTTTCTTAGTTTCAAAAAAATTGTTGATAACATCTCACCACTCTCTCATTTGCTCTTTTTACATTAGCTTCACCACTCTCTTAACCTCTCTTTTCTCTCCATATACTCCTCTCTCCTTGCATCACTTCTACTTTTGTAAAAACCTCTCATATGCTAACTTTTTCTCTCTTACTACTCTCTTTACATCATCATTCTGTAATCGCTCTTCTTCCCTCCTGCACCCACTTTCCTATAACCACAAACTTCTGTTGAACACTAACACACCCCATACCTCTTCTACCCTATTGCCTATACTCTCACTAGCCCATCTGTCCTCCAACAGTTGTTTATATCTTAACCTAGCCATCTCCTTTAGTTTATAAATCTTCACTTCTCTCTTAATTGCTGTTTCCATTCTACTTGTATCCCATCTACCTTTTCCCTCTCACTGTAGCTACAACTAAAAGTGATCTGATATATCTATGGCACCTCTATAAACAAGTACATCCCTAAGTCTACCCAATAGTCTTTTATCTACCAATTCATAGTCCAAAAACTATTGTTATTTTGCCCAACATCTTCTATACATATTTATCCTTATTTTCTTAAAATATACGTTACCTATAACCAAACCCCTTTCTATACAAAGTTTAATCAAATGCTCCCCATTATCATTTACACCTGGTACCTTAAACTTACCTACCCCCCCACTTCAAACGCTTCTACTTTCCATTTAGGTCCCATACCACAATTCTCTCTCATTTGGGCTAAAAATTTTCCTACACACTCGTTTAACATCTCCCAAAATCTCTCTCTCTCTCTCTCTTCTCTACCTCCTCTCTTCTCAGGTGCATACACACTTATTTGACCACTTTTCACATCGACCCTTATTTTAATCCACATAATCCTTGAATTTATACATTTATGTTCCCTCTTCTCTCTCCCATAACTGATCCTTCAACATTACTGCTACCCTTCCTTAGCTCTAACTCTCTCAGATACTCCTGACTTAATCCCATTTATTTCTCCCTACTGAAACTCGCCTACCTCTTTCAGCTTTGTTTCACTAGGGCCAGACACCCAACTTCTTTTCATTCATAACATTAGCAATCATCTCTTTCTTATTTACCTACATCCAAAATTTAAACATCCCAATTTTATAAAGTTTTTATTTTCCTTGTTTTAGTAATTTATACAGGAGAAGGGTTACTAGCCCATTGCTCCCGGCATTTAGTGCCTCTTACGACACGCATTGTTGACGCATTGCCCATGGAGATAAGCAGAAATAAACAAGAACAAGAACTGGAAGAAATATAGAAGAAAAACCCAGAGGGTTAGTATATATATGCTTGTACAATCAACACCCGGTTAACGATTTAATCTATTCCAGAGAGCTTATTGTTTAACGAAAATATCATAATCTATTCTATTTTCCCATAAAATAATGGAAATAAAATTTATCCGTTCCCAAAAACCCAAAAGTATTAAAATAAAATTTTTTTTACAACATAAGACATGCAATTACACCGTTTAAGAGAAATAAAGATATAATAGTACAATAACATGTCACTTACATTTATTGAAGAGTTGTTGATGTGTGGAAGACGGGAGGAGGAAAGGATGGAGTAGTATGCTAGTGTTTGGAAGGAGAATCCCCTTCCATTAACACTGCAGGTGGCAAGTTCTTTTCTGGAGTTACTGGCCATTTTCTTTTAATGCCATTAGGACCAGGTTGAAGTCACTGGACCCCTCTCAAAACCCAAAAAACTGTCCAGGGAGCTCTGTCTCTGGTGATTCTTTAAAACATCCCTGAAATGGGACACCACAGTGTCATTGTACAGGTTGCCAGCACGGCCTGCAACAGCTTGGTTAGGGTGATATTCATCCATAAAGCCTTGCACATCAGTCCATTTTGGCCAGATCTCCTAATCCTTGAAGAAAGGGACCTTCTTCCATTTTGTTCCACCTCCTCCTCCTCTGAACCATTTTTCCCGACCTGTGGTCTGTTGTTGCTGTTGCTGTTGAAGCTCTGCAGATCTTCAGTTGTTATCTCTTCATTGTGCTCCTCCCCAACTGTTCCACATCCTTACCACTCACCTCCAACCCCATGGACTTGCCCAGTTCCACAATTTCTTGCACAACAGGCTCCAGGCTCAGGCTCAGGCTCAGGGTTCTGAGGCTCCCGCCCCAAACCTTCAAAATCCCCCTCTAGGACACAGTCTGGCCCCTTTCTCCCGGCA
>WNWK01039706.1:0-17323 GCA_009830355.1 Cherax destructor
GGAGGATGGACTGCCACCTAAATAAAGGGAGGACTCGGTTGAACATATTTCCCGGCATATCCCCCGAGTCACAAAAAAACTAAATTACCTCCTCCCCGAAGACTGACAAATATAATTCGAGCTTTCGGGAACCTTAACAAAGTCTTTCCCAATAGTATATACGGCATATGTCAGGTCCATCCTCAAGTATGTAACATCAGTAGAAACCCACAGCTGATAGAGCATGTCCAGGTGAGAAAAATTAGGATTCGTAATGAAACTAATCTCAGGCTGAGGTGTGCCCAATTTAAACAATCTATTTTCCCCTTTTCCCAATCTATCTATCTACCCTCATCCAATCAATCATTTCCATCGTCCAGGACATGGAAAGTGACGGAACCCCGTCCAGGAGAAAAAAAATGACGGGAAACCTGCCAGGGCAATAGAAAATGAATTTGAAACCGTCCAATGCGGTGGAAAATGAGGGGAAACCCCCGTCCAGGGCGGGGGAAAATGACATTTTTTTTGTCAATGGATTGCTGGGTACACAAAGAAATTCTTTTACCACTTACCATTTAATTACTGTAGATGGATGACACCACAACACCTGCCTAACACCTAGACCCTACACTGGCCAGCTGGGAGATCTAAATGCAAGGACTAATGGCGCACTTCCCTGTGAGTGATATTCGTATCCCTTATCTTCCACCATCCACACGTAATTCTTGAGGTCCCGCAAATTTCCTGTCCCAATTCTTCAGCAGGGGACATTAACACGGGTTCCTATTACATTTTCAGGCCGAAAAAAAACAATTTTGCCACAAAGACGCCGGATTATTAGCTGAATTTTCCACGACAACCAGTGCCCACAAATTACAAATGGTGTCTCCCCGTCCGCGTCACTACGCAGCTGTTCTACAACTCCCCCACTCGAAATTTCTCGAAAGAGTCAAATCAGCATCGTATTTAATTACACAATTATTGTTTTATTCAAATTTACACAGTACTTATCCTGTAGTACAGTCTACCTGTCGACGGTGTTGAGACAGTCAGTGTTCATCATTCATATACAACTAGAGAAAGTCATCACATGTGATGAGGGTGTTCAACAACCACGTCCAACAACTCACAGACTCACCTCTTATCTCTTGGCTAAATGAACATTTGTGCACCAAATCATTACAAATTTTCTCTACCCTCCTTATACTCTCAATTATCCATCTCTGCCCCTTCCCCTAATCCCTCTCACCATATTCACTCTTTCCTAATAGACACTCTTCCCCCCATCTCTTTCTCTCACCCATTCCACTGTTCCCCACTAAGACACACTTGCCTCCTCCCCAGGTTCCTCACCCACCTACTAACGTTGCCCAACATCTTCAAGGAGCCACTGTGAGCCACACACAACTTTGAGAGCGAGGAGAGAGGCAAAGTTTTAATTACACTTTTAGTAGTGTGACGCCTTAGCGTGGATCACGCCCCAAGACACTCTGAGGTAAACTTAATTCCTATAACACAGAATGCTGCCTCTCCCTCCACCCTTCCTGCCTCTCCTTCCTCCCTTCCTGCCTCTCCCTCTTCCCTGTCTGCCTCTTCCTCCTCCCTGTCTGCCTCTCCCTCCGCCTTTTCTACCTCTTCCTCCTCCATTTCTGCCTCTTCCTCCTCCCTTCCTACCTCTCCCTAATCCCTTCCCTCCTCTCCCTCCCTCTATTTATGTTTCCCCTCAGTGTACAGATGTTTCAAGTCATGTTTCCCTTCGTGTAGAACTTTATCAGCTTATGGTTCGCCTCTTCGTAGAATTTTATAAAGCTTCGAAAAAGCTTTACATACAGCGAAACTCGCACCCACTGTAAGCTTGGCCTGCAACTCGTGTACTCACCTAGTTGTGGTTGCAGGGGTCGAGTCATAGCTCCTGGCCCCGCTTCTTCACTGGCCGCTACTGGGTCACTCTCCCTGCGCCATGAGCTTTATCATACCTCTTCTTAAAGCTATGCATGGAACCTGCCTGTGTGTGTGTGTGTCTTCAGGCTTGACAGTAACACAGGAGACCATCCAGCACCGCCTTCCCCGTGTCACCCCTCAGTCTTAACTTGGAAGCACTTCAAACCTCTTTCTCTACTGATGTTATGAGTGACTGTAATGGCTTGCCAGACCTCAGTGTTGCCAGTACTGTGGTGTACCACACTGCAGTGACTCAGTGTTGCCAGTACTGTGGTGTACCACACTGCAGTGACTCAGTGTTGCCAGTACTGTGGTGTACCACACTGCAGTGACTCAGTGTTGCCAGTACTGTGGTGTACCACACTGCAGTGACTCAGTGTTGTCAGTACTGTGGTGTACGAAACTGCAGTGACTCAGTGTTGCCAGTACTGTGGTGTACGACACTGCAGTGACTCAGTGTTGCCAGTACTGTGGTGTACGACACTGCAGTGACTCAGTGTTGCCAGTACTGTGGTGTACGACACTGCAGTGACTCAGTGTTGCCAGTACTGTGGTGTACGACACTGCAGTGACTCAGTGTTGCCAGTACTGTGGTGTACGACACTGTAGTGACTCAGTGTTGCCAGTACTGTGGTGTACGACACTGCAGTGACTCAGTGTTGCCAGTACTGTGGTGTACGACACTGCAGTGACTCAGTGTTGCCAGTACTGTGGTGTACGACACTGTAGTGACTCAGTGTTGCCAGTACTGTGGTGTACGACACTGCAGTGACTCAGTGTTGCCAGTACTGTGGTGTACGACACTGCAGTGACTCAGTGTTGCCAGTACTGTGGTGTACGACACTGCAGTGACTCAGTGTTGCCAGTACTGTGGTGTACGACACTGCAGTGACTCAGTGTTGCCAGTACTGTGGTGTACGACACTGCAGTGACTCAGTGTTGCCAGTACTGTGGTGTACGACACTGCAGTGACTCAGTGTTGTCAGTACTGTGGTGTACGACACTGCAGTGACTCAGTGTTGCCAGTACTGTGGTGTACGACACTGCAGTGACTCAGTGTTACCAGTACTGTGATGTACGACACTGCATTGACTCAGTGTTGCGCAGATTCTAAAAAAATAAAACGAACGAAAAAATTCGTTATCAGTTTGAAACAATACGAATCAATTGTAAGCAGAGTTAGTAGTAGTGGAAGGAATCATCTGGGTCACGGTGTTGTCTCAGCCCGCGCCACCATCTTGTGTGTCCCTCAGACAGTAAGACACATATGCAATACATGTGCAAGCTGCCACATGTGTCTTATTCATCTACTTGTCAAAAATCTTTCACCAAAATAAACAAACAAAACAGCAACACTAACGATATTAATTATTATTACAATCAAAATTAAGCGCTAAACCCGCAAGGGTCATTCAGAGCTGCACTAATTAGTAAGACACATGTGCGTAACAGGTGGTTGGTCCTCAGCCTAGAGGACTAACCATTTAGGTGGTCAGTCCCTCAGGATAGAGGGACTGACCACCTCAATTTAAGGTGGTCGGTCCCTCAGGATAGAGGGACTGACCACCTCAATTTAAGGTGGTCGGTCCCTCAGGATAGAGGGACTGACCACCTCAATTTAAGGTGGTCGGTCCCTCAGGATAGAGGACTGACTACCTCAATTTAGGTGGTCGGTCCCTCAGGATAGAGGGACTGACCACTCAATTAGGTGTAGTCCCTCAGGATAGAGGGACTGACCACCTCAATTTAAGGTGGTCGGTCCCTCAGGATAGAGGGACTGACCACCTCAATTTAAGGTGGTAGGTCCCTCAGGATAGAGGGACTGACCACCTGCTCAATTTATCCTTTCAGTGATAAAGATTATAGTCAGGTAAGGGAAAAAATATTTCGTCGAGGAAATCGCTGATAAAATACGTAGAAAGAAAGAGGCGGGGAAAAATGAAGGCAGGGAAAAAATGAAGGCAGGGAAAAAATGAAGGCAGGGAAAAATGAAGGCAGGGAAAAAATGAAGGCAGGGAAGAACAACTTATTTCTCCCACACGATTATTGGATTAAATTTCGTCAAGATCTCCAGACGGAGTGGTGTTGGCGGGGAGGCGAGGATGAGTAGTGGGGAGGTGAGGATGAGTAGTGGGGAGGTGAGGATGAGTAGTGGGGAGGTGAGGATGAGTAGTGGGGAGGTGAGGATGAGAGGGGAGGTGAGGATGAGTTGTGGGGAGGGGGAGGATGAGTAGTGGGGAGGTGAGGATGAGTAGTGGGGAGGTGAGGATGAGTTGTGGGGAGGTGAGGATGAGTAGTGGGGAGGTGAGGATGAGTAGTGGGGAGGTGAGGATGAGTAGTGGGGAGGTGAGGATGAGTAGTGGGGTGAGGATGAGTAGTGGGGAGGTGAGGATGAGTAGTGGGAGGCGAGGATGAGTAGTGGGAGGTGAGGATGAGTAGTGGGAGGCGAGGATGAGTAGTGGGGTGAGGATGAGTAGTGGAGGCGAGGATGAGTAGTGGGAGGCGAGGATGAGTAGTGGGAGCGAGGATGAGTAGTGGGGTGAGGATGAGTAGTGGGAGGCGAGGATGAGTAGGGGGTGAGGATGAGTAGTGGGGAGTGAGGATGAGTAGTGGGGCGAGGATGAGTAGTGGGAGGCGAGGATGAGTAGTGGGAGGCGAGGATGAGTAGTGGGAGGCGAGGATGAGTAGTGGGAGGCGAGGATGAGTAGTGGGGAGGTGAGGATGAGTAGTGGGAGGCGAGGATGAGTAGTGGGAGGTGAGGATGAGAGGGAGGTGAGGATGAGTAGTGGGAGGCGAGGATGAGTAGTGGGAGGTGAGGATGAGTAGTGGGAGGTGAGGATGAGTAGTGGTAGGCGAGGATGAGTAGTGGGGAGGTGAGGATGAGTAGTGGGAGGCGAGGATGAGTAGTGGGGAGGTGAGGATGAGTAGTGGGAGGCGAGGATACGTAGTGGGGAGGTGAGGATAAGTAGTGGGGGAGACGAGGATAAGTAGTGGGAGAAGTGTGCCCATTCCATGAGCCGGCGGATGACTGGGCGACGCACGCAACTGATCACCCATCACCCAGGGAAGGACATCCGGCACAGATAGTGGGTGACGCTCGTGATTTGCTGGAGTGAGTCTCAATTCTCAATTCCTCGCCTCCATTTGGGGCGACTTTCGAGCGCCGGTCCGGGGAGCAGGACTCAATGCCTCGGTCTTGGGGATTTAATCATAGACTCTGGGGCCAGGCGGGAGCTAAACCCCCGGGAGGAGGAAGGGATTTATTTGGTATGTGAGATGTTAGGTCCGGCAGCCTGTGGGTAACGACCAGATTATCGCCCTTGTGGTGGTGGTGTTTCCGGGTGGTGAGTAATAGAAGTGGTGTTGGTGGTGATAGAAAGTGATTGTAGTGTAGTGGTGGTGGTGGTAGTAGAGGTGATAGTAGTAGTAGTACAGGTGGTAGTAGTAGTAGTAGTGGTGGTGGTAGTAGTAGTAGTGGTGGTAGTAGTAGTAGTGGTGGTAGTAGTAGTGGTAGCAGTAGTAGTAGTAGTATTAGTAGTTATTACAACCTCAGGTTCAATGGCCTGTTAACCTGAGTGTAAAGGAAGCTTGGAGCAAAGAAACACAGTAGAAGATGTATTGAAATTGTATTTCTTTCAAAAATCAGCTAGATTAATTCCAAACTTTTATCTTTTCCTTCACCAAGTAATTATGATTATATAAGACTTTTGTCTTTTCCTTCACCAAGTATAACAAAGTGATATTTACACCTATGTACACTATATACAAAGGAGTAGTGTTTAGTGCACGCCACAGTTGTCTAGGCTAAGCAGCAGCCAAAAGACAGACAACTTTCCACAACCAACTCTATGGGAATTCCCAATGACAAACCGCGAGTGGTAACCACGTCACCTTTGTCATTGTTAAACTCATTTAATTGGCTGAACCGAGTCGTTGATTTGATGATGGGGCCCTCATCACCAAACCCTTAACGATGGTTCGCTGGTTGGAGGAGCCTATGTGGGTGTGTTTAACATGCTCCGAATAGAGGTAGCAGTAGTAGTAGTAGTAGTGGTGGTGGTGGGTATTAGTAGAAGTAGCAGTAGTAGTACTGGTGGTGGTAGTAGTAGTAGTAATGGTGGTGGTAGTAGTAGAGGTGGTAGTGGTAGTAATAGTAGTAGTAGTAGTAGCAGTAGTGGTAGTAGTAGTGGTGGTGGTGTTGGTAGTGGTAGAAAGTGATAGTGGTATAGTGGTAGTAGTAGTGGTTCTAGTAGTGGTAGAAGTGCTGGTTTTGATAGTGGTGCTGGTAGTGGTGGTTGCGGTAGTGGTGGTTGTGGTAGTGGTGGTTGTGGTGGTGGTTGTTGCGGTAGTGGTGGTTGTAGTAGTGGTGGTTGTAGTGGTGGTGGTTTTGGTAGTGGTGCTTGTAGTAGCGGAGGGTGTAGTAGTGGTGGTTGTAGAAGTGATGGTTGTGGTAGTGGTGGTTGTAGTAGTGGTGGTTGTGTGGTGTGGTTGTAGTGGTGGTTGTAGTAGTGGTGGTTGTGGTAGTGGTGGTTGTAGTAGTGGTGGTTGTAGTAGTGGTGATTGTAGCAGTGGTGGGTGTGGTGGTTGTAGTAGTGGTGGTTGTAGTAGTGGTGGTTGTAGTAGTGGTGGTTGTGGTGCTGGTGTTGGTGGTTGTGGTAGTGGTAGTGGTGATGGTAGTAGTGGTGGCTGTAGTAGTGGTGATTGTAGCAATGGTGGGTGTGGTGGTTGCAGTAGTGGTGGTTGTGGTAGTGGTGCTAGTAGTGGTGGTTATGGTACTGATGATGGTAGTAGTGGTGGTTGTAGTAGTGGTGATTGTGGTAGTGGTGCTGGTATTGGTGGTATTGGTAGTGGTGATGGTAGTAGTGGTGGTTGTAGAAGTGGTGGTAGTGGTGCTGGTATTGGTGGTAGTGGTGCTGGTATTGGTGGTTGTGGTAGTGGTAGTGATGATGGTAGTAGTGGTTGTGTAGTGGTGTTAGTATTGGTGGTTGTGGTAGTGGTGATGGTAGTAGTGGTTGTGGTAGTGATGTTAGTAGTGGTGGTTGTGGTAGTGATGTTAGTAGTGGTGGTTGTGGTAGTGGTGATGATAGTAGTGGTTGTGGTAGTGGTTGTGGTGATGGTAGTAGTGGTTGTGGTGATGGTAGTAGTGGTGGTTGTGGTAGTGGTTGTGGTTGTGGTAGTGGTGATGGTAGTAATGGTTGTGGTAGTGATGTTAGTAGTGGTGGTTGTGGTAGTGGTGATGGTAGTAGTGGTTATGGTAGTGGTAGTGGTTGTGGTAGTGATGGTAGTAGTAGTTGTGGTGATGGTAGTAGTGGTGGTTGTGGTAATGGTTATGGTGATGGTAGTAGTGGTTGTGGTAGTGATGTTAGTAGTGGTGGTTGTGGTAGTGATGATGGTAGTAGTGGTTGTTGTAGTGATGTTAGTAGTGGTGGTTGTGGTAGTGGTGATGGTAGTAGTGATTGTGGTAGTGATGTTAGTAGTGGTGGTTGTGGTAGTGGTGATGGTAGTAGTGGTTGTTGTAGTGATGTTAGTAGTGGTGATTGTGGTAGTGATGGTAGTAGTGGTTGTGGTAGTGATGTTAGTAGTGGTGGTTGTGGTAGTGGTGATGGTAGTAGTGGTTGTGGTAGTGATGTTAGTAGTGGTGGTTGTGGTATTGGTGATGGTAGTAGTGGTTGTTGTATTTTGAGGGGTTAGTAGTAGGTGGTTGTGGTATTTTGGTGATGGTAGTAGTGGTTGTGGTAGTTATGTTAGTAGTGGTGGTTGTGGTAGTGGTGATGGTAGTAGTGGTTGTGGTAGTGATGTTAGTAGTGGTGGTTGTGGTAGTGGTGATGGTAGTAGTGGTTGTGGTAGTGATGTTAGTAGTGGTGGTTGTGGTAGTGATGTTAGTAGTGGTGGTTGTGGTAGTGATGTTAGTAGTGGTGGTTGTGTTAGTGGTGATGGTAGTAGTGGTTGTGGTAGTGATGTTAGTAGTGGTGGTTGTGGTAGTGGTGATGGTAGTAGTGGTTATGGTAGTGGTAGTGGTTGTGGTAGTGATGGTTAGTAGTGGTGGTTGTGGTAGTGATGGTAGTAGTGGTAGAAGAATCATTAATGGTGTTTGAAGTATCCTGGTGGGGCAGGACCCAAAGAAAAGGTATCATATCCCTCTGTCCCATAAGCCCAGCCCCCTCTTCTTCAACCCTACTAAAAGGCATAGGAGATGCTGCTATACTTGCTGAAGAAACACAGGGCTATGTCAACTCTCCCAATAGGCCCAGAGCTGGGGTTCAACACAGAGCTTTGACGCCAGTGAGATCATCATCATCAAGGAACTGAATCTATCTGTCCTTTCCATGGATCTAACCTGCTTGACTTCCATTCCCCAGGCACTGTATGACCCTTCCAGGTTTAAGGCTCAACATAAATGTAATAATAATAATAATAATAATAATAATAATAATAATAATAATAATCTTTTTTTCTACAAGTACATGTACAAGGTATACAGACCATAGCTGACATCAATGACATACTACTATATAGAATAATTTTTTTATTAATAATAATTTAATAACAACAATAATAATAATAATAATAATAATAATAATAATTTAAAAATAATAATTTAAAAATAAGAAGAAGAGTCTGCAGTTGAAGACAGTGCAGAAGTGTATCACAAAGTACATATCCTACCACGTACACACAAGTTGGTGGATCAGTCAGGGTACCTTTACCTTTGATATACCTTTGAAGAGTTTCGGGGTATCTACTCTCTGGCCCGGCCATGGGCCAGGCTCGTCTGGTGCTGCCTGGTCAACCAGGCTGTTGCTGCTGGAGGCCCGCTGCCCCACATGTCCATCACAGCCTGGTTGATCTGGCACCTGGTGAAGATATTTGTCAGTTTCCTCTTGAAGGCTTCTACACTGGTTCCAGCGATTTTGGATATCTTCTGGTAAGATGTTGAATAGTCTGGGACCCCGGATGTTAATACAGTGCTCCATTGTCCCCACCGCACCCCTGCTCCTCACTGGTTTATTTTACACTTTCTCCCATATCTCTCACTCCAGTATGTTGTTATGGCAGTGTGCAGATTTGGGACCAGGCCCTCAAGTACTTTCCAGGTATATATTATTATGTATCTCTCTCTCCCCGCTCAATGAGTACATGTTCAAGACTTGAAGGCGTTCCCAATAATTTAGATGTTTCAATGGCTCAATGTGAGCCGTAAACGATCTCTGAATTTGTTCCAGCTCTGTATTTCTCCTGCCCTGAACGGGGCCGTCAGCACGAGCAGTATTCAAGTGAGGAGCACTAGCGATTTGAATAGAGTCACCATCGGCATTATTTCCCTTGTTTTGAAAGTTCTCAATACCCCCGTCATCTTCCTGGCTGTTGTGATCTTTGTCTTGTTATGGTCTTTAAAAGACAGACCAGCAGACATAATTATTCCCAAGTCTACGTGTTCCTTTCGTTCTATGTGGTGACCCTCTTGCGTTTTGTATATAGTGTTCCTTTTGAGTTCTTCCTTTTTTTTTTTTTTTTTTTTTTTTTGTAACTTGACCAGTGTTAGTACAACAACCACAGGATCAGTCAGGGTAAATTGACCAGTGTTAGAACAACCACAGCATCTTCAAATCAACATCACGTGACCTTCAAACTGGTTCGTATTCCAGTAACTTGACTTAATTTTCTTTTTCAAGTCTAGGGAGGTGAGGGCCTCTTGTATGCTATAATATATATATATATATATATATATATATATATATATATATATATATATATATATATATATATATATATATATATATATATATATATATATATATATATATATATATATATATATATATATATATATATATATATATATATATATATAGATACATGCATACATACATTTGCATTATTAATTATAAGGTTGGAGAGATGATATATCAAGAGGAAGCTCAAGTGTGTGTATTTCCAGGTTGTATAATGAGGCTCCTAATTATGTCAGGAGCACCTATATCTCAGGTGTGGAGGAGAGATGAGGAAGAGAGGCGAGGAGGAGAGGGAATGGAGGTGAAAGACGAGAGAAGGGTAAGGGGATGAAGAGAAGCAGAGGGGCGCAAGGAGGGAGGCAGAGAAGAGAGAGATAGGGGAACGGGTGGAAAGTGTAGAGGTAGTGAGGAGAAAGAAGAAAACCGGAGAGCGACAAGACGTGATGAAAGATAGGGAAAGGGGTGAAGAGTGGGGGAGGAGACAGAGGACGAAAGAATATGACAGGAGACAAGGGGACAGCAGGAGGAAGAGATGGAAAGGGAAATTGAACGGATAGGGTTCATAAAGTGGGAAAAGAAATAGAAAATTTGGAAGTGGGTGAGGGGAGTGGAAGTGGAGGAAAGAGGAGTGAGGGGAAAGAAACACTGGGAGAGAAGGGGTGAGGGGAAAAATAAATAGTATATATGAGGAGTAAAAGGAAAATAAATGAAATTTATAAGGGGTGAGAGGGGGAAAATGGAATATATGATGGGTGAGAATGATAATAAATGGAAGAGAGAAGAGGCGAGGGGGAAATATAAGAGAGAAAAGATAATGGGAAGGGAATGAAGGAGAGAAAGACTAAGGAAACAACAGGTGAAAGCAGAAAGGCAGTGAGAGCTAGCCACAAGTTGCATTTCTTAGGCCTGGGAAGAATGAAGAATTCAGAAGAGACACTGTTTACAAAATCTAGAGGATCATCAAATACTACAAAAGCAACACGTGAAAGACCTGGGAGTACTTATGTCAGCTAACCTTTCTTTCAGGAACATTACAAGGCAACTGTGACAACAGGCAGGAAATAACAGGGTGGATAATAAGCACTTTCAAAACAAGGATACAGTGTTAATGGTAATAATGTTTACATCGCTTGTGCTCTCTTGTTTAGAGTATTGTTCAGTGCTGACGGGCCCATTCAGGGCAGGAAAGATAGATATCAGAATTGAAATAAATACATAAATCATTTACGGCCCATAGAGCCAATAAAGCATTTAAATTACTGTGAACGTCTCAGAGTACTAAATATGTACTCACTGGAGAGGAGAGATATATGATAATATATACGTGAAAAGTACTTGAGGTCTTGTCTAAATACTGGCGTGAGATATGGGAGAAAGTAAAATAAACTTAGTGAAAAGCAGGAGCCGTGGGCACGACAAGAGAACACTCAATCAACATCCGTGGCCATAGACTATTCACTTCTTCCGGAAGATATCAGAAACACTGCTGGGACAAGTGTAGAAGTCTTCAGAGGAAACTGGACAAGTATCTCCACCAAGTGCCAGATCATAGATGGATATGGGGCCAGCGGGCTGCCAGCAGCAACAGCCTGGTTGACCAGGCTAGCACCAGACAAGCCTGACCCAGGGCCGGGCTCCCGAGTGAAAAACTCTCGAAACTCATCATATATATATATATATATATATTATTCAAATATTATTATTTTACTATAATAATAAAAAATAGCAAAATAATAATAATAATAATAATAATAATAATAATAATAATAATAAAATAATAATAAAATAATAATAATAATAATAATAATAATAATAATAATAATAATTAAATAATACTTATTACGTATTAATATTATCATCAAGACACCGTATAATTTTATTTACTTAGAGAAAACAATATACGTGTTACTGTCGTCTCTTAGGTGACTCTGGAAGATTTTAATTCCATTTGTGTGAACCCGCTGGAGACGTGGCCGCGTCAACATTATGACGATGTATCGACGCTTTACCCGGCGATATTATGCCATTCTTCTCGCCTTTTGTGCAGGCAGGGCTGGCTATATCTCAGGACTCACTTGTTGCTCTTACTGAGGGGAACTGCTGAGCTTACCTGCTACCTGCTGAGCTTACCTGCTACCTGCTGAGCTTACCTGCTACCTGCTGAGCTTACCTGTTACCTGGTGAGCCAGTGTTATGTAGATCCTCATTTCTCGCTTCTGCAGCACACAAAAAAATAATAATAAGGTGTTGTCTGTGTATTTCGACCTATAGCTGAGGTTCTCTTCATCGGATATATATATATATATATTATTTTTTTTTTTTTATTTTTATTAACACATCGGCCGATTCCCACCAAGGCAGGGTGGCCCGAAAAGAAAAACTTTCATCATCATTCACTCCATCACTGTCTTGCCAGAAGGGTGCTTTACACTACAGTTATAAAACTGCAACATTAACACCCCTCCTTCAGGTGCCGGCACTGTACTTCCCATCTTCAGAACTCAAGTCCGGCCTGCCGGTTTCCTGAATCCTTCATAAATGTTACTTTGCTCACACTCCAACAGCACGTCAAGTATTAAAAACCATATGCCTCCATTCACTCCTATCAAATCCTCACAAATGCTTGCTGGAAGTCAAGCCCCTCGCACACAAAACTTCCTTTACCCCTCCCTCCAACCTTTCCCTAGGCCGACCCCTACCCCGCCTTCCCTCCACTACAGATTTATACACTCTCGAAGTCACTCTGTCTCGTTCCATTCTCTCTACATGTCCAAACCACCTCAACAACCCCTCCTCAGCTCTGGACAATCGTTTTGTAATCCCGCACCTCCTCCTAATTTCCAAACTCCGAATTCTCTGCATTATATTCACACCACACATTGACCTCAGACATGACATCTCCACTGCCCCAGCCTTCTCCTCGTTGCAACATTCATCACCCATGCTTCACACCCATATAAAGAGCGTTGGTATAACTATATCTCTACATTCCCCTCTTTACTTCCATGGACAAGGTTCTTTGTCTCCACAGACTCCGAAGTGCTCCCTCACCCTTTTCCCCTCATCAATTCTATGATTCACCTCATCCTTCATAGACCCATCCGCCACATGTCCCTCCCAAATATCTGAATACATTCACCTCCTCCATACTCTCTCCCTCAATCTGATATCCAATCTTTCTCACCCTATTCTTTTTGTTATCCTCATCACCTTACTCTTTCCTATATTCACTTTCAATTTTCTTCTTTTACACACCCTACCAAATTCATCCACCAACCTCTGCAACTTCTCTTCAGAATCTCCCAAAAAGCACAGTGTCATCAGCAAAAACAACTGTGACAACTCCCACTTTGTATTTGCTTCTTTATCTTTTAGCCAACACCTCTTGCCAAGACCCTCGCATTCACTTCTCTTACAACCCCATCTATAAATATATTGAACAACCACGGTGACATCACATCCTTGTCTAAGGCCCACTTTTACTGGGAAATAGTCCCCTTCCCTCCTACACACTCTAACCTGAGCCTCACTATCCTCATAAAAACTCTTCACTGCTTTCAGTAACCTTCCTCCTATTCCATACACCTGCAACATCTGCCACATTGCCCCCTATCTACCCTATCTACGCCTTTTTCCAAATCCATAAATGCCACAAAAACATCTTTCCCTTATCCAAATACTGTTCACCTATATGTTTCACTGTAAACACTTGGTCCACACACCCCCTCCTCCCTAAAAAAGCCCCCTTGTTCATCTGCTATCCTGCTTTCTGTTTTACTCTTAATTCTTTCAATAATAACTCTACCATACACTTTACCAGGTCCTCAACAGACTTATTCCCCTATAATTTTTGCACTCTCTTTTGTCCCCGCCTTTATACAAAGGCAATACACGCTCTCTGCCAATCCCTAGGTACCTTACCCTCTTCCATACATTTATTAAATAATAGCACCAACCACTCCAAAATTATATCCCCACCTCTTTTAACATTTCTATCTTTATCCCATCAATCCCAGCTGCCTTACCCCCTTTCATTCTACCCCTGCTTACGAACTTCCCTACACCACAACTGGCTCTTCCCACACTCCTACAAGATTTATTCCTCCTTGCCCTACACAGAAATCACAGCTTCCCTGTCTTCATCAACATTTAACAATCCTCAAATATTCTCTCCATCTTGATACCTCTAACTCTCCATTTAATAACTCCCTCTCCTATTTTTAACTGTCAAATCCATTTGTTCTCAGGCTTCCTCAACATTAACTCATTCAAAACTTTTTTTTTCAACAAAATTTGCTGATAACATCTCACCCACTCTCTCATCTGCTCTCTTTTTCATTGCTTCACCACTCTTTTAACCTCTCTTTTTCTCTCCATATCTCTTCCCTCCTTGCATCACTTCTACTTTGTAAAAACCTCTCATATCTAACTTTTTCTCCCTTACTCTCTCTTTACATCTCATTCCACCAATCCTCCTCTTCCTCCCCACCCTCGCCTGTAACCACAAACTTCTGCTGAACACTCTAACACTACATTTTTAAATCTACCCCATACATTTTCACCCCATTGCCTACACTCTCACTAGCCCATCCTTCCTCCCCAAAATTTTTTTATATCTTACCTAACTGCCTCCTCTTTTAGTTTTATAAACCTTCACCTCTCTTTTACTTACTGATTCTATTTTCCATCCCATCTACCTTTTACTCCCACTGTAGCTATAACTAAAAAGTGATCTGATATATCTTGGCCCCTCATAAACATGACATCCTGAAGTCTACTCAACAGTCTTTTATCTACCAATACATAGTCCAACAAACTACTGTCATTACCCCTCATCATATCTTTATACTTATTTATCCTCTTTTTCTTAAAATATGTATTACCTATAACTAAACCCCCTTTCTATACAAAGTTCAATCAAGGGCTCCCATTATCATTTACAACCCCAAACTTACCTACACACCCTCCTGCATGTTTCTCCCCTTTAGCATTTGGTCCCCACAAATCTCTCCATTTGGTTCAAAGTTCCTATACATTCGCTTAACATCTCCCAAAATCTCTCTCTCTCCTCTACCTCCTCTCTTCTCCAGGTGCATACACCTATTTGAACTTTTTCGCATCCAAATTTTTTTTAATCCACAAATCCTTGAATTTAACATTCTATTCCCTCTTTTCCTTATAACTGATCCTTCAACTTTTGCTCCCCTTCCTTGCTCTAACTCTCTAATCCTGCAATCCCATTTATTTTCCCCCCCAAACTCCCACCCCCTTCAGCTTTGTTTCGCTTAGGGCCAGGACACCAACTTCTTTTCTTCATAACATCGGCAATCATCTCTTTCTTATCATCCACTCATCCCACATTCAGACAACGGTTTATAAAGTTTTCTTCTTCTCTTTTTTTAGTAGATTTGTGGAGAAGGGGTTCTATTGCCCCCGGCATCTTAGTCGCCTCATACGACACCTGCACGGAGGAAAGATTCTTTCCACTTCCCCTGGAAATAGAAAATAAAAAAGAACAAAGCTATTAAGAAAAGAAGAAAAACCTAAAATGTTTATTATATATGATGTGTATGCCAGTGTAGTTGCCCAAAGTGTAAGTAGAGTAGCTAGAATCCTGTTATCCAGCGTGTTTATGAGACAGAAAAAGACACCAGCTATCCACCATCATGTAAAACAGTTTCGGTTTCTGTTTCACATCACCTGGAGGACGTAGTACCTCCCTGGGTGGTTGCTGTCTCCAACCCTACCATATATATATATATATATATATATATATATAAATATATTTAACACACACACACACACACTTCAGGGTCAAGTCTGGGTGTTGTGTTGTTCCTTCTCCTACATGACATATTTCATCTAAAGTTGTGCCAATTGCTTGAAGGACGTGACCATCAATTACCCACCTGTCATATTATATCTACTTCCTGTCACCTGCTCCGTCTCTCAGTATGGCGATGCGTCCAATAATGCTGGCTGAAGTATCTGTATTTGAGGTTTCTGGATTCCCTACCATGACTATACCTCTCTTCTCTTTCTCCCTCCCCTGTGCCCTCTCCCCTTCTCATTCCCCTTTGGCCACACTCCCCAGTTCCACCTTGGCCCATCTCAGCCTGCAGGTAATAATATCAAATTTGGGAAGACTATGGAGGGATGTTTGGCTAACCAGGGGTCATTGTCCTTTTTTTATTCCTCCAGTCTCTCTTGGGACTTATACCTCCCCTATTATCCTCCTCCCCAACATCCCTATCCCTAACTTTCTCCACACTGGAAATCCCCCTATCCGCTGTTAAAACACCGCCCTGCTGAAGAACATCAGCGGCGGTGGTTCGAATCCAGGACCGCGCCCTGGTATCACCATTGTGATATACACAGATATCCGAGACCTGCGACCACTGGTATCAACCATTGTGATATACACAGATACCCAGAGACCTGCGACCACTGGTATCAACCATTTATATAACAGATATCCAGAGACCTGCGACCACTGGTATCAACCATTGTGATATACACAGATACCAGAGACCTCGACCACTGGTATCAACCATTTATATACACAGATATCCGAGACCTGCGACCACTGGTATCAACCATTGTGATATACACAGATATCAAGACCTGCGACCACTGGTATCAACCATTGTGATATACCAGATATCCAGGACCTGCGCCACTGGTTTTCAACCATTTGATATACAAGATATCCGAGACCGCGACCACTGGTATCAACCATTTGATATATTCCCGTTCAGAAAGTTACGTAGATTTGCATCAAAAAAAGTCTGTTATGACACAGTGACTGTCAGAATGAGAATGGGATATTATTGTATGGCGAATTGCAACAAGGGGGCTCCATCCATTTTATTTCACATGTAAGCTCTGGGAAACAGATGAGACACATGAACTTAACCATAGACGAGCCATAGGGATTTCAGGAAATTTATCTTCAGTTTTGGTGATCATTAAAATGGAATGACCTGGAAAATGAAGCAACAGAGGAGGGGTCTGTAAATAGTTTTAAGAATAGGTATGATGGTACTCACGAAGCCAGTAGCGGCCAGGCGGGGTCGGAGTTGTAACTCGACCTATGTAGCCATAAATAAATGATGAAGTAAAGATAGCTGAGAACACACCCACCCACTCACACACACACACAAACACACACACAAAACACACACACACACACACACACAAACAAAACACACACACACACACACACACACATCAGGAACAATCGAGGGGGTGTAGTAAAGGAACTAAGCTATACGTAAACCCAACAGACCCACAGTGCCAGGGGGAAATTAAAAAGGGGGGAAACGACAGGCCCTGGGCAAGGGGAACAAAATGAAGGGTTTTAAAAAAGGAAAGCTGCAATGAGGAACTAAAAAGAATCCGGGGGGTTCATAGGGATGGCAGTGGGAGAATGAGAGAGAGATCAGTCTTTGTTTATGGGCTCCAGGAAGCTGAAGGAAACTTACAAGCAAGAAGCAAGGGGGGAAAAAAGCGTTTTAAAAAATCATGAAACAATAGGAGAAGATGACATGACCCAGCTGGCAAATTTTCAGAATAGGGGGGGGTTTCAGAGGAAGAATCCGGCCGTCAAAGTGATTTTCAAAAAAGAATTGACTCAAACAGGATCCTGCAGGAGAAAGCAAAAATAAGGG
>WNWK01039707.1:0-7500 GCA_009830355.1 Cherax destructor
TTTTTAATACTGTAAATAAGTATAAAAATGATGCTGATTTGACCTTCGAGAAAATTCGAGTGGAAAAGAAAAGATCTGCGGCTGCGCCAGATGGAGAGAAGACGCCATGCTGAATCGAATTGTGTAAGGACTGGTTGGAAATTTGCACCAGAACTTCGGCGTTTTACGAGACCTAATGGTGAATATTGGCCTCACATCATAATAGGAATTCGTGTTAGTGTTCCCTGAGTAGAATTTGGGACAGAAAATTAACGAAACCGCCTTAATAGGGTGGTGAGAATAGAAAACTGAGAGGACGCCATATTGGAATTAAATTGTGGGACCACATTGTAATTTGTGTCATAATTACGGCGTTCTCCGAGGCTTAATGGGGAATTGGCCTCAAAAATTGTGAGGGAAATTAAAAATTATTGTCCTGCTGAAAGTAATCAAGACAAGATCTTGGCAGGAGAGCAAGAATTCTGGTAACTGGGGCAAGATAAAGGATGCAGTGATCACCACCCATAGCTAAGTATAACTGTCTTTTTATATAGCTAGGTAGCTGGCCAGTTTAGTATCTATGTATTTAGGCAGGTTGTGGGTGATCCAGGTGCTTCAAGTAATCTCCAGAGGAAACAATAGTAAGTGGCAATAATAACCATTTCTCTGGCATTGTACTGTTTGAATATCTATGTACGTCCCTTTCCTCCTGCAGCAAGTCAAACCAACTCATACAGTCCACATTAATTTCCATAATACCAGAATTATTGGTTATGTTTTCTTATGTAATTCATAAATTTTGAGGTCCCGGTTTTGTGTGAACATTGTGAGGGTTGTGGGTATGGAGAGGACGCTTCCCTGCCACATAGAGCCTCTAAAAAACCCACATACCTCAGATGTGCATCAAACTGTAAGTAATGTATCTTAGTTGCATACTTGTAAATAACTTGTATGAACGTAATAGTGAGGTTCATACAGGTAATTTATTTCTCACAAGAACAGTGTGGCCCAAGAATGTTCAGTCTGCCACTAGCAGATAGCAGGAATATTTTCAGAAGGAAAGTAAAAGTTTACAATAGGAAACTGGATTACTATCTTCTGCAGATTCCTCGTCAGCTAGGTTGTGGTGGCAGTGTGGGCCTGCGGGCCATTAGTACAAACAGCCTGGTTGACCAAGCAGTCACCAGAGAAAGAGGCCTTGCTTGACGACAAGCTGCAAGGGTTGAAACCTCAAAACCGGTCACAGGTTTGACCTTTGATACCTTTGAAGAGTTTCGAGAGTATCTACTCTCTGAGCCCGGCCATGGGCCAGGCTCGTCTGGTGCTTGCCTGGTCAACCAGACTGTTGCTGCTGGAGGCTCGCTGCCCCACATATCCATCACAGCCTGGTTGATCTGGCACCTGGTGAAGATATTTGTCCAGTTTCCTCTTGAAGGCTTCTACACTGGTTCCAGCCGTGTTTCGGATATCTTCTGGTAAGATGTCTGGGACCCCGGATGTTGATACAGTGCTCCCGTATTGTCCCCACCGCACCCCTGCTCCTCACTGGGTTTATTTTACACTTTCTCCCATATCTCTCACTCCAGTATGTTGTTATGGCAAGTAGTCGATAGGCTTCAAATGTAATAAACACAGCAATAGGCTTCCGCTTCCTAATCTCATGACGTCACTCAAAGATTATTGACATCCGGATTAAAACGGAATTATTTTTTCACGAACGGTTATCGTCGTTCTTTTTCTATTTGAAAATTTCCTCTTTTTCGAGAATAAAGTTCTTGTTTGATTTTTATAAAACTATTTATACCAAAATATACTTCTGATGTTTAATTCAGTCTCTCTCTCGCTCTCTCTCTCTCTCTCTCTCTCTCTCTCTCTCTCTCGCTCTCTCTCTCTCTCTCTCGCTCTCTCTCGCTCTCTCTCGTCTCTCTCTCTCTCTCTCTCTCTCCTCTCTCTCTCTCTCTCTCTCTCTCTCTCTCTCTCTCTCTCATCAAGGAGTCATGGCAATAAAGGGAACTAGAGATGGTAATCAATCCTAGTGGAATGATCTGATCCTCTTAAGAACATTAGATCCTCCAACGTGACATCAGTCAACATAAATAATGGAATCTGGACCAGGTGTTGTGTCACTCTGATGTCTCTAAACTTAAATGAAATAGGCGTCAGGTTAACTGAACCTTTTTAATGAGTAATATTT
Source organism: Cherax destructor (assembly GCA_009830355.1). Taxonomy (NCBI): domain Eukaryota; kingdom Metazoa; phylum Arthropoda; class Malacostraca; order Decapoda; family Parastacidae; genus Cherax; species Cherax destructor. The sequence continues at coordinate 2,174 of WNWK01039707.1, forward strand.
AATATTATAATGTCATACTAATTTTCGTTAATATCTACAATGAAAATATTGTGCATGATAGTATTATTTATAATTGGTCATGAGAGTAAGTAGGATGTGTGAGGGTATTCCAGTTTCCATGATGGCGGCAACTATGATAGTGTTGCCAAGCCTCGCTGGTGAGCAACCCTGTGAGTGTTGCCAAGCCTCGCTGGTGAGCAACCCTGTGAGTGTTGCCAAGCCTCACTGATGAGCAACCCTGTGAGTGTTGCCAAGCCTCGCTGGTGAGCAACCCTGTGAGTGTTCCCAAGCCTCACTGATGAGCAACCCTGTGAGTGTTGCCAAGCCTCACTGGTGAGCAACCCTGTGAGTGTTGCCAAGCCTCACTGGTGAGCAACCCTGTGAGTGTTGCCAAGCCTCACTGGTGAGCAACCCTGTGAGTGTTGCCAAGCCTCACTGGTGAGCAACCCTGTGAGTGTTGCCAAGCCTCGCTGGTGAGCAACCCTGTGAGTGTTGCCAAGCCTCACTGATGAGCAACCCTGTGAGTGTTGCCAAGCCTCACTGGTGAGCAACCCTGTGAGTGTTGTCAAGCCTCACTGGTGAGCAACCCTGAGAGTGTTGCCAAGCCTCGCTGGTGAGCAACCCTGTGAGTGTTGCCAAGCCTCACTGGTGAGCAACCCTGTGAGTGTTGCCAAGCCTCACTGGTGAGCAACCCTGTGAGTGTTGCCAAGCCTCACTGGTGAGCAACCCTGTGAGTGTTGCCAAGCCTCGCTGGTGAGCAACCCTGTGAGTGTTGCCAAGCCTCACTGGTGAGCAACCCTGTGAGTGTTGCCAAGCCTCACTGGTGAGCAACCCTGTGAGTGTTGCCAAGCCTCACTGGTGAGCAACCCTGTGAGTGTTGCCAAGCCTCGCTGGTGAGCAACCCTGTGAGTGTTGCCAAGCCTCACTGGTGAGCAACCCTGTGAGTGTTGCCAAGCCTCACTGGTGAGCAACCCTGTGAGTGTTGCCAAGCCTCACTGGTGAGCAACCCTGTGAGTGTTGCCAAGCCTCACTGGTGAGCAACCCTGTGAGTGTTGCCAAGCCTCACTGGTGAGCAACCCTGTGAGTGTTGCCAAGCCTCGCTGGTGAGCAACCCTGTGAGTGTGCCAAGCCTCACTGGTGAGCAACCCTGTGAGTGTTGCCAAGCCTCACTGGTGAGCAACCCTGTGAGTGTTGCCAAGCCTCGCTGGTGAGCAACCCTGTGAGTGTTGCCAAGAATCGCTGGTGAGCAACCCTGTGAGTGTTGCTAGCAGGTGTCACTCCCTGTTCTATTAGTCACCCTTCAATTTTTTTTATTTAGACACATTATGATAGACTGTTGTCATTGGTGATGTGAAATATACATCTTGTTCTCTGTGGAAGTATATTCTCAGAGCATGAAGTAGAATCAGTAAGATCTGACATACAACCAGAAATCTTGATGTAACTGTTGATTTAGTGACTGCTAATACAACTGTAGTTATCTATTATTGTATCTTCTCACTGTCGGAGTCGGGATTTGGAAGTTGCCAAAATTATATCCATTTTTTTTTTTTTGGCGGAGGAAGGGGGACGACCATGGGCTGTTGTCCCCTGATTCTGTCGTGTTTACATCTCCAGGTCCGCTGTTGTGAGCTGCTTGCAGCTGCTGTGTGCTGCTAGCTGCTGCTGTGAGCTGCTAGCAGCTGCTGTGTGCTGCTAGCAGCTGCTGTGTGCTGCTAGCAGCTGCTGTGTGCTGCTAGCTGGAGGTAGGCTACCTGGCTGGTGGTAGGCTACCTGGCTGGAGGTAGGCTACCTGGCTGGAGGTAGGCTACCTGGCTGGAGGTAGGCTACCTGGCTGGTGGTAGGCTACCTGGCTGGTGGTACGCTACCTGGCTGGTGGTAGGCTACCTGGCTGGAGGTAGGCTACCTGGCTGGTGGTAGGCTACCTGGCTGGTGGTAGGCTACCTGGCTGGTGGTACTCTACCTGGTTGGAGGTAGGCTACCTGGCTGGAGGTAGGCTACCTGGCTGGAGGTAGGCTACCTGGCTGGAGGTAGGCTACCTGGCTGGAGGTAGGCTACCTGGCTGGAGGTAGGCTACCTGGCAGGTGGTAGGCTACCTGGCTGGTGGTAGGCTACCTGGCTGGTGGTAGGCTACCTGGCTGGTGGTAGGCTACCTGGCTGGTGGTAGGCTACCTGGCTGGAGGTAGGCTACCTGGCTGGTGGTAGGCTACCTGGCTGGTGGTAGGCTATCTGGCTGGTGGTAGGCTACCTGGCTGGTGGTAGGCTACCTGGCTGGTGGTAGGCTACCTGGCTGGAGGTAGGCTACCTGGCTGGTGGTAGGCTACCTGGCTGGTGGTAGGCTACCTGGCTGGAGGTAGGCTACCTGACTAGAGGTAGGCTACCTAGCTGGAGGTAGGCTACCTGGCTGGTGGTAGGCTACCTGGCTGGTGGTAGGCTACGTGGCTGGAGGTAGGCTACCTGGCTGGTGGTAGGCTACCTGGCTGGTGGTAGGCTACCTGGCTGGTGGTAGGCTACCTGGCTGGAGATAGGCTACCTGGCTAGAGGTAGGCTACCTGGCTGGTGGTAGGCTACCTGGCTGGTGGTAGGCTACCTGGCTGGTGGTAGGCTACCTGGCTGGTGGTAGGCTACCTGGCTGGAGGTAGGCTACCTGGCTGGAGGTAGGCTACCTGGCTGGTGGTAGGCTACCTGGCAGGTGGTAGGCTTGGGGACCTGTTGTGAAGCATCGTTGCTAGTATTATGAATTCTATTTGGGGGTTTTGAGGGCTCTAAGGGGGTTTTTTGTTACCCCAGCCCCTCCATGGTGCCGCCACTGTAAGGTAACCTGCCTGATGCTACAGTTAACGTACTCATCTTTGTATATATGATTTTAAATAAAACTATCATTCTCATTCTCTCTCTCTCTCTCTCTCTCTCTCTCTCTCTCTCTCTCTCTCTCTCTCTCTCTCTCTCTTACACACACATATAAAACATTTACATCACGCAAAATGCCGTAATTACTTCGCAGTTGCAATTACGTCGCCCAGAAACTACCTGGGTAGTGGCGTGACCACCACCACTACCAGTACAACCACCACTACAACCAGTACCACTACCCCTACACCACTACCAGTACCACTACCCCTACACCACTACCAGTACAACCACCACTACTACCAGTACCACTACCAATACACCACCACTACCAGTACAACCACCACAACTACCAGTACCACTACCCCTACACCACTACCAGTACAACCACCACTACTACCAGTACCATTACCCGTTCACCACCACTACCACTACAACCACCCCTACCAGTATTACTACCACCACTACCAGTACCACTACACCATTACCACCTCCACCACTATCAACACCACCACTACCACCATTACCACCACCACCATTACCACCACTACCACAATAATCACTAAATAATGACTATTCAAATTAAGACTTAATTCTCCCCCTCTTGGTGCACTGGGAGAGGGGACGGGAGGGGGAGGGGGGAGGGGAAGGAAGGGAAAGGAGACAGAGAGGAATGAAGTGGGAAAAGCTCTCGCTTCACACGGTGAGGGTTCGGGTTCGATTCCCGGCGAAGGGGTGGAAACATCGGACGTGTTTCCTTACACCGGTTGTCTATGTTCACCCATCAGTAAAATGGGTACCTGGGTGTTAGTCGACTGGTGTGAGTCGCATCCTGGGACAAAACTGACCTAATTTGCGGGAAATGCTCAGCATGACAAGGGGCTTTCTATATAGTAGTATGTCATTGATGTCAGCTAGGACTGTATACCTTGTACATGTACTTGTAGTAAATAAAGATATTATTATTATTATTATTATTATTAAGGGGAGAGCCGACCATCGTTAAATTATGAAAGAGAAAGAGGTTAGATTTTGCAGCAGAAGCGGCTAGTTTATTGTGCTCCTGATCCATGGTGTGGAGGGCAGCGCAAGGGAATACGGATACACAAAAGGCCTAGGAACTAGGCCCAAAAGGCTTTACAGGAGTACTTCTGGATTTATATCTACAATTCACTTATCTGTTATAAACAAATTTAGAAAATTTACTTAATATGTCGGGTATCTTACTATCATTTATGAGATATATTTTTGTTTATATCTCATATGGTTACATATACTGTTCAAAATTGACCACATAAGTTTGATTATCATCAGTGTGTTCAGCAAATACCACAGGTCCCTTGTTGATTATCCTGTTGTCTGCTAACTACCAGAAGTACTTGTAGCCAAGCTTAAGCCTGAAGTACTTGTAACCAAGCTTAAGCCTGAAGTACTTGTAACCAAGCTTAAGCCTGAAGTACTTGTAATCAAGCTTAAGCCTGAAGTACTTGTAACCAAGCTTAAGCCTGAAGTACTTGTAACCAAGCTTAAGCCTGAAGTACTTGTAACCAAGCCTAGGCCTGGCTGCTGCAACATCAGTCAGTCTGGTCCCATTGCAAGTTGCTCCATAAACGTACTTATCTACGTTCATGTTATCATAGTGGGTTATAGATCTACTAAGACTTCTAACTGTATTCCTATAACATTCAATTTTACTATTTACTTCTAGTATTATTCCTAATGCTAGACACACATACACCAAAATTATAATCTACATTTTCCTTCAGTTTAATCTTCTTGGCTGACATATCAACATTATCATGAAGGAGTAATCCAATGTGTGATGGACTCCATAATAATCGTACATTAATTCCTTTTTGTTTCCGAATTTTTGAGTATCTATACCTGGCTTCTCCTGTGAGCATGTTGTTGGAGTCATCATATGAGTCAAGAGTCTTCAGTGATAACACAGAATCAGTAATGATGATAAGAGTCAAGCCCAGTGTCATCAGTTAGCTTCAGTGCCATTACCATCGCAAACAATTCAGTTTGCAGTGTAGACGCCCAGTTGTTAATTCTTATGTCTAACTCAACAAAGTTGTTATCGTTCTTAACAAGGGAGGTAAGGTCAGGGAGGTGGCAACAAGAGAAGCTGTCAGTACAAGACTGCGTACATCCATCACTGTATATAACTTGTGATAAATTATTACTAACAGTTAAGGCAGAAATTTCTTCTTGAGCAGTTGTTTTTACAAGTGATTTAAGGAAGGGATTACAAGTGATGAGGTTCTTGGGAGGGGCTGAGGGTAGGTGATATTAAACCAAAACAACTTCCATGGAGGGGAGAAATGCTCTTGTTGTCTACAGTGGTACACTTAATGCAAGTTAAAGCTTAATATAACTGCATGTTTTCACAACATATGTAGATCTATGAGAGAGAGAGAGAGAGAGAGAGAGAGAGAGAGAGAGAGAGAGAGAGAGAGAGAGAGAGAGAGAGA
>WNWK01039707.1:12500-17322 GCA_009830355.1 Cherax destructor
AACTTCCAATTGTGCCCCCTTGTTTCTGTGTCCCCTTTTGGAACATCTTGTCTCTGTCCACCTTATCTATTCCTCGCAGTATTTTATATGTCGTTATCATGTCTCCCTAACCCTCCTGTCCTCTAGTGTCGTCAGGCCGATTTCCTTAACCTTTCTTCGTAGGACAATCCCTTAGCTCTGGGACTAGTCTTGTTGAAAACCCTTTTGCACTTTCTCTAATTTCTTGACGTGCTTGACCAGGTGTGGGTTCCAAACTGGTGCTGTATACTCCAGTATGGGCCTGACGTATATGGTATACAGAGTCTTGAATGATTCCTTAGTGAGGTATTGGAACGCTATTCTTAGGTTTGCCAGCCGCCCGTATGCTGCAGCAGTTATCTGATTGATGTGTGCCTCAGGATGTGCTCGGTATTATACTCACCCCAAGATCTTTTTCTTTGAGTGAGGTTTGCAGTCTTTGGCCACCTAGACTATACTCTGTCTGCGGTCTTTTGCCCTTCCCCGATATTCATGACTTTACATTTGGCAGGGTTAAATTCAAGGAGCCAGTTACTGGACCAGGCTTGCAACCTGTCCAGGTCTCTTTGTAGTCCTGCCTGATCCTCGACTGATTTGATTCTTCTCATTAACTTCACATCATCTGCAAACAGGGACACTTCTGAGTCTATCCCTTCCGTTATGTCATTCACATATACCAAAAACAGTACAGGTCCTAGGACTGACCCTTGTGGAACTCCACTCGTCACAGGTGCCCACTTGACATCTCGTCACGTACCATGACTCGTTGTTGCCTCCCTGTCAGATATTCTCTGATCCATTGCAGTGCTTTTCCTGTTACGTGTGCCTGATCCTCTAGCTTTTGCATTACCTCTTGTGAGGAACTGTGTCGAACGCCTTCTTGCAGTCCAAAAAAAGCAGTCTATCCACCTCTCTCTCGTGTCTTACTTCGTTACCTTGTCATAAAACTCCAGTAGGTTTGTGACAGGATTTTCCTTCCTGAAACCGTGCTGGTTGTCGTTTATAAGATTGTGTCTTTCTAGGTGCTCCACCACTCTCCTCCTGATGATCTTCTCCATGACTTTGCATACTATACACGTCAGTGACACAGGTCTGTAGTTTAATGCCTCGTGTCTGTCTCCTTTCTTAAAATTGGGACTACATTTGCCATCTTCCACGCCTCAGGTAGTTGCCCAGTTTCAATGGATGTGTTGAAGATTTGTGTTAGTGGCACACACAACATCTCTGCTCCCTCTAAGGACCCAAGGAGAAATGTTGTCTGGGCCCACCGCTTTTGAGGTATCGAGTTCACATAGCAGCTTCTTCACTCCTCCCGGTTGTTGTATTTCATCCAGCACTTGTTGGTATACCTCCCTATTCTGAATTCCTGGAGTCCTACCTGTCTCCTGTGTAAATACTTTTAAATCTCATGTTGAGCTCCTCACATACCTCTTGGTCGTTTATTGTGAACTCCCCCCCTTCCTTTCTCAGCCTGATTACCTGGTCCTTGACTGTTGTTTTCCTCCTGATGGGCTATACAACAGCTTGGTCAGACTTGACTTTGATGCTATATCATTTTCATATTGTCGCTGAGCCTCCCTTCTTACCTGTGCATATTCGTTTCTGGCTCTTCGGCTAATCTCTTTATTTTCCTGGGTCCTTTGTCTTCTGTACTTTTTCCATTCTCTATTACACTTACTTTTTGCCTCCCTACACCTCTGGGTGAACCAAGGACTCGTTCTGGTCTTCCCATTACTTGTTTCCTTGAGGACAAACCTCTCCTCTGCCTCTTTGCATTTGGTTGTCACATATTCCATCATTTCTTTTACTGGTTTTCCTGCCACTTCTCTCCCACTGAACGTCTTGTAGGAAGTTCCTCATGCCTGTGTAGTCCCCCTTTTGTAGTTTCTGTTTCTCCTTTCCTATTCCTGCTCCCTCTCCACTTGTAGCTCAACTATATAATCAAAACACAGAACCAAATGATCACTAGCTCCAAGGGGCCTTTCATACGTGATATCCGATGTCCAACTACTCAAGGTGAATACTAGGTCCAGTCTTGCTGGGTCATCCCCACCTCTCTCTCGGTAGTGTCTCTAACATGTTGATGCATGAGGTTTTCCAGTACCACATCCATCATCTTGGCTCTCCCTGATTCAGGACCCCATGGGCTCTAGGTTTTTCCCCAATCAATCCTTTGTGATTGAAATCACCCATAACCAGTAACTTTGCTCTCCCATGTGGGCTCTTCTGGCTACCTCGGCTAGTGTGTTTTACCATTGCTCTGTTGCTCTGTATTCTTCTTTGGCCTCCGCAGTTCTGTGGGGTTGTACATTACAGCAATTACCACCTTATGGCCCTCAGACTGAATTGTTCCTACTATGTAGTCCCTTTCACCCATTCCATCCATTCCTTCCACTTCCTCAAATCCCACCTGTTCTTAATGAGCACAACCCTCCCCTCTGCTCCTCTATTTTCCTGAGGATTTTATATCCGGTGGGAAGATTGATCTGTTATCATCCTGGTGAGTTTGTTTCTGTGAGTGCTATTATGTCTGGGGATGTCTCCTTTTTTCTTTCATGCCACCTCACATTTATTTGTTATACCATCTGCATTTGTATACCAAACCTTTAACCCTTTTTTAAAACCGTAGTCTGGGTATGTTGGGCTGGGAAAGTGGAGATCTGATGGGAACTATGGGTGGTTGGTGAAGGTGGAGTTTGTAAATTTGCGTGGGCGAATCCACATACAAGCACAAAATAATAGGTTGTTGAAGTCATACTGGGGTTGTCCAGAAGGTGAAACACCTGAAGGTGGTTGCATTGTATCTCCAGCCCGGCTCCCCCTGTCCATCTCTTCCTTTTTGTTCTGCACCTCTTCAGTTTCTGCCCTTCTGGTTCTATCAATGATATACACCTCCAAAAATTTGAATACATCCTTTATCTTGCTTTCTTCTCCTGATCCAAAATTGAGTCAATTTGTTTTGAAAATTACTTGACTTATTGATTCTTCCTCTGCGTATAACTCTATTTCTGAAATTTCTACAGTTAACAAGGTCATCTTCTCCTATTATTTTCGTGATGTTTCAATCAGATTTTTCTCCTTGTCTTCTTGCTTCATAGTTTCCTTCAGGCCTCTGGTTCACAAACAAAGATCGATCTCCTTCACTTCCTACCGCCGTGACTCCATGGCAACTCCCGGATCATTAGTTGCTCCACAGTTTCTTCCTTCCAATCTCTTCACCGTCTGTTATCCCTTGCCCGTGGCCTGCCCTCCCTTCTAACTTTTCCTGCACTGCCGGTCTGTTAGGGCTTCTACTATAGCTTAGCTCTTTACCACACCTCTGATTACTTTGAGTGATGTGATCCCTCTCTTTCTCGGCCCACATGAATCTGATATAGCTCTGTGAGCATAGTTTCACTCCTGTTTGCATAGTCCTTCTTTGTGATTGAGGTAGTGAAGTTTGACAACATGTCCACATTGCTTTTTAGTTCTTTTGTTTTTAAAAATTTTTTAGTTCTTTTTTTCTAAAATTTTGTATCTTTCCCCGTTTTTTGGGGGTTCCCCAACTTCCTTTTCTAAAATATCCTTCCTCCATTTTCTTATTTCGAAAACTTCTCCATTTTTTATGCTAAAAAACCCCCCGCTTCCTTCCCCCCTGTTCCCTTTTTTTATGAGCTTCCCGCCCCAACTTCCTTTGAGACTCATCCCCCAGTCCCCCCGTTTTCCGCCCCCTTTTTGGGAAAATTTTTTTTTTTTTATTTTTTTAAAAAGCCACAGAGTGGAAAAAAATTTTTTTTCTGTGGGGTTTTTTTTTGGTGATTTTGAGTGTTTGGGGGGGGGGGGGGAGGGGGAGGGAAAAAAAAACAGTGGGATGTATTTTTTGTGTGTTTTTTGGTGTGTGCGTGGGGGCGGGGGGTTTTTGGGGGGGGGGGGTGTGTGGCCCGGGGGGGGGCCAAAAAAAAAAAAATTTTTTAAAAAGACATCAACATTCATGTTTTTTTTAAAGGGGGGTGGAAATCAAAATTTACATAAGGGGGGGAACACCCATTTTTTATCATAAAAGGGGGGGGGGGGGAAAGGGTTTGGGGGCGCACCTACAACATTAAAAACCTTCATTAACACCGTTATAATGCCACACAAAAAAAGTTTATTCCCCTTTTTCCCCTTTAGGTCCTTTTTGGACTTCAGGTACTTCAGTTTTTCCAAAAACCCCAAATTATCAGAAAGAGTAACCGTTGTATGGGGAAAAAAAAGAAAAAATAATTTCCCTTTTTTTTAATTTTAAAATTGTACCAGGTTTGTAATGAAACCCTGTTGGTTGGACTGGGTTGGGAATGACCATGTTTTGCCTTTTTTAATGAAAATTTTGGTTTTTACAAGGGGTTTGGGAAAAACCATGTTGGTTTTAGGAAAAAGATCATGTTGGTTGAATCAGGTTTGAATGACCATGTTGGTTTACCGGTTTTTGTAATGATCATGTTAATTGAAATTTTTTGTAATGAAACCCTGTTTGGGCACAGGGGAATAATTTGTTTTAAATATTTGTAATGATCATGTTTTTAATCGTTGAAAGACCCGTTGGTTGACCCCGGTTGTGTAATCCATGTTTTGGGATGGTGTGAATCCAGTTTTCAAGGGGGGTGACAATGTTGGTTGACTAGTTGTGTAATGACCCAAAAGTTTTTAATAGGTTTTTTAATGATCATGTTGGTTTTTCTCAGGTTGAAAAAAAACCCTGTTGGGGTTTTTTGGGTATAATGATCGTTGAAAACCCTTTGTAATGGGTCATGTTTGGGGTTTTTCACAGGTTTTTAATTAAACCCTG
>WNWK01039708.1:0-17321 GCA_009830355.1 Cherax destructor
TATTATATATATTTTATCAAAAATTAATTTTAAAAATCTTGAAAATGCTTAAATGTAAAAATGATAAAATAATTTTATGCTTTTAATATTTATTTTAAATTTAAAAATCTATTAAAATCTTTAAAATATATTTTTTAATATTTACATTATTTTAAAAATCATAAAATTAATGGGAAAAATTATCAAAATTTATTTTTTTTGAATTACTTTAAGGTTTAGTCAAAATTGAAAATATATTTTCATAAAATACTTAAATTTTAAACGTTAAATAGTTTTCTAAATTATTTATAAAATTATTAATTTTTAAATTCTTTAAAATTAAATAATAATTTTATAAAAAATTTTATAAATTTTTGAAAATTACTTAAATTAAAATAAAAAATAGTTTTAAAATCTAATTTTATTTAATTTACGTTTTAAAAAGTTTGAATTTTTAATAATATTTTTAGAAAATTAATATTATTTTAAAAATCTAAAATTAAATTGAAATTGGGAAAAGTATTTTAAAATTTTGACTTTTAGAGCTTAAAATTGGTAAAATTTTATTTAAATAAAATATTAGAATTTAAACTTTTAAAAATTTATAAAATATAATTTTAATTTTTAATTTTTAATATTTAAAAAATAAAATTATAAAAATCTTTTTATTATATTATATTATTAAAAATTAAATAAAATAAAAGTTATGAAACATTTAAGCATTTTATTTAATTTTTATTTTTAAAAATCATTTAACTAAAAAAATTTATTAAATTAATTACAAATTAAATAAAAAAGTAATTTTAAATTTGATATTTAATATTTACAAAATTTACTAAAATATAATAATTTAAATTTTATATTATTATAAATAAAATTTTAATATTTTAAATCAATTATATATTTAATTATTTAAAAATCTGAAATATCGAAATTAAATATTTTTAATTTTTTAATTTATTTAAAACCTTATAAAATAATTTAAATTTTAATTATTTTAATAAATTGAAAATAAAAAATTATTTTTGAATCTTAATTATTAAATATTAAATCTTAATTAATTAAATCAAAATCATAAGAAATTTAATATTTATTTAAACTAAATTTAACAATTAAATTTATTTTAAATAAAATTAATAAAAAATTTAAAATATTACATTTTTTTTAATTATTTTCGAAATTTATGGGAAAGTAAGCAATTTTATGATTTTCTTTGAAGCTTACTTATAGGTATATTTTATCTAAAAATATTTTCAGAAAATCTTGAAAATGCCTTAAATCGTCAAAAATGCAATAAAATCAAGTTTTATAGCATTTTAATATTATTAATTATTTACATATTTTTAAAAATCCCATTAAAATTATAAAAATCAATATTTTTATGAATATTTCATATTATTTTCGAAAAATACATGAAACATAAAGTAAAAAATTCTAAACGTATATTGCATATTTCGACGTTAAGGTTATGTTGCAAAACATTTACATCTGATTTTCATTTATAATTTACTGAATTGAATTATGAAAGTAAGCAATTAGATTTTTGAGACTTGGTATATTTATCTAAAAATTTTCAAAAATCCTTGAAAATGCCTTAAATCGTCAAAATGCAATAAAATAAGTTTTATAGCATTTAATATTTATTAATTATTTACATATTTTAAAATCCCATTAAAAATCTATAAAATCAATATTTTTATAGAATATTTCATATTATTTTCGAAAATACATGAAACATTAAAAGCCAGAAAAATTCTAAAATCGTATTTTATTGCATATTTGACGTTTTAGAGCGGTTTGAGTGCTTTTCTGGCAAACTCATTTCACCTAAAATACTTAGATTTTCACACTAAATGAATTTCTAATTGAAATTATGGAAAAGTAAGCAAAATTTTATGATTTTCTTAGAAGCTTATTATAGGTATATTTTATCTAAAAATAGTTTTAGAAATCCTTGAAAATGTTAAATCGCAAAATGCATAAATAGTTTTATAGCATTTTGAATATTTATTAATTATTTATATTTTAAAAATCCATAAAAATCTATAAAATCAATATTTTTATAGAATATTTCATATTATTTGAAAATACTGAAACATTAAAAGCTCAGAAAAATGTGCTAAAATCGTATTTTTGCATATTTCGACGTTTTAGGGGTTTGATCTTTTCTGGCAAACTCATTTAGCTAAAATACTTGATTTCAACTTTAAATAATTTCATGAATTGAAATTATGGGAAAGTAAGCAAAATTTTATATTTTCTTTAGAACTATATAGGTATATTTATCTAAATATTCAGAAAACTTGAAAATGCCTAATCTCAAAATCAATAAAATCAATTTTATACTTTTTAATATTATTATTATTTAATATTTTAAAAATCCATTAAAATTATAAAATCAATATTTTTATAGAATATTTCATATTATTTTCGAAAATCATGAAACATTAAAGCTCAGAAAATTGCTAAAACGATTTTATTGCAATTTGACGTTTTAGAGCGGTTTGATCTTTCTGGCAAACTCATTTAGCTAAAATCTTAGATTTTCACACTTTTAAATAAATTACTGAATTGAAATTAATGGGAAAAGTAAGCAAAATTTTATGATTTTCTTTTGAGAAGCTTCTTATAGGTATATTTATCTAAAATAATTTAAAAATCTTGAAATGCCTTAAATCCAAATGCATTGAATTTATGGGAAAAGTAAGCAAAATTTTATGATTTTCTTTTGAGAAGCTTACTCATAGGTATATTTTATCTAAAAAATAGTTTTCAGAAAATCCTTGAAAATGCCTTAAATCGTCAAAAATGCAATAAAATAAGTTTTATAGCATTTTTGAATATTTATTAATTATTTACATATTTTTAAAAAATCCATTAAAAATCTATAAAAATCAATATTTTTATAGAATATTTCATATTATTTTCGAAAAATACATGAAACATTAAAAAGCTCAGAAAATGTGCTAAAATCGTATTTATTGCATATTTCGACGTTTTAGAGCGGTTTGAGTGCTTTTCTGGCAAAACTCATTTTTAGCTAAAATACTTAGATTTTCACACTTTTAAATAAATTTCTACTGAATTGAAATTTATGGGAAAAGTAAGCAAAATTTTATGATTTTCTTTAGGAAGCTTACTTATAGGTATATTTTATCTAAAAATAATTTTTCAGAAAATCCTTGAAAATGCCTTAAATCGTCAAAAATGCAATAAAATCAAGTTTTATAGCATTTTTGAATATTTATTAATTATTTACATATTTTTAAAAATCCCATTAAAAATCTATAAAAATCAATATTTTTATAGAATATTTCATATTATTTTCGAAAATACATGAAACATTAAAAGCTAGAAAAATGTGCTAAAATCGTATTTTATTGCATATTTCGACGTTTTAGAGCGGTTTGAGTGCTTTTCTGGCAAAACTCATTTTTAGCTAAAATACTTAGATTTTCACACTTTTAAATAGAATTTCTACTGCAATTGAAATTTATGGGAAAAGTAAGCAAAATTTTATTATTTTCTTTTGAGAAGCTTACTCATAGGTATATTTTATCTAAAAAATTATTTATCACAAAATCCTTGAAAGTGCCTTAAATCGTCAAAAAATGCAATAAAATCAAGTTTTATAGCATTTTTGAATATTTATTATTTTATTTTTTAATTTTTTATTAACACATCGGCCGATTCCCACCAAGGCAGGGTGGCCCGAAAAAGAAAAACTTTCATCATCATTCACTCCATCACTGTCTTGCCAGAAGGGTGCTTTACACTACAGTTATAAAACTGCAACATTAACACCCCTCCTTCAGAGTGCCGGCACTGTACTTCCCATCTCCAGAACTCAAGTCCGGCCTGCCGGTTTCCCTGAATCCCTTCATAAATGTTACTTTGCTCACACTCCAACAGCACGTCAAGTATTAAAAACCATATGCCTCCATTCACTCCTATCAAATACGCTCACACATACTTGCTGGAAGTCCAAGCCCCTCGCACACAAAACTTCCTTTACCCCCTCCCTCCAACCTTTCCTAGGCCGACCCCTACCCCGCCTTCCCTCCACTACAGATTTATACACTCTCGAAGTCACTCTGTCTCGTTCCATTCTCTCTACATGTCCAAACCATCTCAACAACCCCTCCTCAGCTCTCTGGACAATCGTTTTGGTAATCCGCACCTCCTCCTAATTTCCAAACTCCGAATTCTCTGCATTATATTCACACCACACATTGACCTCAGACATGACATCTCCACTGCCTCCAGCCTTCTCCTCGTTGCAACATTCATCACCCATGCTTCACACCCATATAAGAGCGTTGGTATAACTATACTCTCATACATTCCCTCTTTACTTCCATGGACAAGGTTCTTTGTCTCCACAGACCCGAAGTGCTCCACTCACCCTTTTCCCCTCATCAATTCTATGATTCACCTCATCCTTCATAGACCCATCCGCCGACATGTCCACTCCCAAATATCTGAATACATTCACCTCCTCCATACTCTCTCCCTCCAATCTGATATCCAATCTTTCGTCACCTATTTTTTTTGTTATCCTCATCACCTTACTCTTTCCTATATTCACTTTTAATTTTCTTCTTTTACACACCCTACCAAATTCATCCACCAACCTCTGCAGCTTCTCTTCAGAATCTCCCAAAAGCACAGTGTCATCAGCAAAAAGCAACTGTGACAACTCCCACTTTGTATTTGCTTCTTTATCTTTTAGCCCAACACCTCTTGCCAAGACCCTCGCATTCACTTCTCTTACAACCCCATCTATAAATATATTGAACAACCACGGTGACATCACACATCCTTGCCTAAGGCCCACTTTTACTGGGAAATAGTCCCCTTCCCTCCTACACACTCTAACCTGAGCCTCACTATCCTCATAAAAACTCTTCACTGCTTTCAGTAACCTTCCTCCTATTCCATACACCTGCAACATCTGCCACATTGCCCCCCTATCTACCCTATCATACGCCTTTTCCAAATCCATAAATGCCACAAAAACATCTTTACCCTTATCCAAATACTGTTCACCTATATGTTTCACTGTAAACACTTGGTCTACACACCCCCTACCTTTCCTAAAGCCCCCTTGTTCATCTGCTATCCTGCTTTCTGTTTTACTCTTAATTCTTTCAATAATAACTCTACCATACACTTTACCAGGTACACTCAACAGACTTATTCCCCTATAATTTTTGCACTCTCTTTTGTCCCCTTTGCCTTTATACAAAGGAATATTTCATATTATTTTCGAAAAATACATGAAACATTAAAAAGCTCAGAAAAATGTGCTAAAATCGTATTTTATTGCATATTTCGGCGTTTTAGAGCAGTTTGAGTGCTTTTCTGGCAAAACTCATTTTTTAGCTAAAATACTTACATTTTCACACTTTTAAATATAATTTCTACTGCAATTGAAATTTATGGGAAAAGTAAGCAAAATTTTATGATTTTCTTTTAGGAAGCTTACTCATAGGTATATTTTATCTAAAAAAATAGTTTTTCAGAAAATCCTTGAAAATGCCTTAAATCGTCAAAAAATGCAATAAAATCAAGTTTTATAGCATTTTTGAATATTTATTAATTATTTACATATTTTTAAAAATCCCATTAAAAATCTATAAAAATCAATATTTTTATAGAATATTTCATATTATTTTCGAAAAATACATGAAACATTAAAAAGCTAAGAAAAATGTGCTAAAACCGCATTTTATGGCATATTTCGACGTTTTAGAGCGGTTTGATACTTTTCTGACAAAACTCATTTTTTAGCTAAAATACTTAGATTTTCACACTTTTAAATCGAATTTCTATTGCAATTGAAATTTATGGGAAAAGTAAGCAAAATTTTATGATTTTCTTTTGAGAAGCTTACTCATAGGTATATTTTATCAAAAAAATTATTTATCACAAAATCCTTGAAATTGCCTTAAATCGTCAAAAAATGCAATAAAATCAAGTTTTATAGCATTTTTGAATATTTATTATTTATTTACATATTTTTAAAAAATCCCATTAAAAATCTATAAAAATCAATATTTTTATTGAATATTTCATATTATTTTCGAAAAATACATGAAACATTAAAAAGCTCCGAAAAATATTCTAAAATCGTATTTTATTGCATATTTCGACGTTTTAGAGCGTTTGAGTGTTTTTCTGGCAAAACTCATTTTTTAGCTAAAATACTTAGATTTTCACACTTTTAAATATAATTTCTACTGCAATTGAAATTTATGGGAAAAGTAAGCAAAATTTTATGATTTTCTTTTGAGAAGCTTACTCATAGGTATATTTTATCTAAAACAATAGTTTTTCAGAAAATCCTTGAAAATGCCTTAAATCGTCAAAAAATGCAATAAAATCAAGTTTTATAGCATTTTTTAATATATATTAATTATATACATATTTTTAAAAATTCCTATTAAAAATCTATAAAAATCAATATTTTTATAGAATATTTCATATTATTTTCGAAATATACATGAAACATTAAAAAGCTCAGAAAAATGTGCAAAAATCGTATTTTATTGCATATTTCGACGTTTTAGAGCGGTTTGAGTGCTTTTCTGGCAAAACTCATTTTTCAGCTAAAATACTTAGATTTTCACACTTTTAAATAGAATTTCTACTGTAATTGAAATTTTTTTTATGATTTTCTTTTGAGAAGCTTACTCATTGGTATATTTTATCTAAAAAAATAGTTTTCAGAAAATCCTTGAAAATGCCTTAAATCGTCAAAAAATGCAATAAAATCAAGTTTTATAGCATTTTTGAATATTTAATAATTATTTACATATTTTTAAAAAATCCCATTAAAAATCTATAAAAATCAATATTTTTATAGAATATTTCATATTATTTTCGAAAAATACATGAAACATTAAAAAGCTCAGAAAAATGTGCTAAAATCGTATTTTATTACATATTTCGACGTTTTAGAGCGGTTTGAGTGCTTTTCTGGCAAAACTCATTTTTCACCTAAAATACTTAGATTTTCACACTTTTAAATCGAATTTCTACTGCAATTGAAATTTATGGGAAAAGTAAGCAAAATTTTATGATTTTCTTTTAGGAAGCTTATTATAGGTATATCTTATCTAAAAAAAATAGTTTTTTAGAAAATCCTTGAAAATACCTTAAATCGTCAAAAAATGCAATAAAATAAAGTTTTATAGCATTTTTGAATATTTATTAATTATTTACATATTTATAAAAAATCCTATAAAAAATCTATAAAAATAAATATTTTTATAGAAAATTTCATATTATTTTCGAAAAATACATGAAACATTAAAAAGCTCAGAAAAATGTGCTAAAATCGTATTTTATTGCATATTTCGGCGTTTTAGAGCGGTTTGAGTGCTTTTCTGGCAAAACTCATTTTTCAGCTAAAATACTAAGATTTTCACACTTTTAAATATAATTTCTACTGCAATTGAAATTTATGGGAAAAGTAAGCAAAATTTTATTATTTTCTTTTGAGAAGCTTACTCATAGGTATATTTTATCTAAAAAAATTATTTATCACAAAATCCTTGAAAGTGCCTTAAATCGTCAAAAAATGCAATAAAATCAAGTTTTATAGCATTTTTGAATATTTATTATTTATTTACATATTTTTAAAAATCCCATTAAAAATCTATAAAAATCAATATTTTTATAGAATATTTCATATTATTTTCGAAAAATACATGAAACATTAAAAAGCTCAGAAAAATGTGCTAAAATCGTATTTTATTGCATATTTCGGCGTTTTAGAGCAGTTTGAGTGCTTTTCTGGCAAAACTCATTTTTTAGCTAAAATACTTACATTTTCACACTTTTAAATAGAATTTCTACTGCAATTGAAATTTATGGGAAAAGTAAGCAAAATTTTATGATTTTCTTTTAGGAAGCTTACTCATAGGTATATTTTATCTAAAAAAATAGTTTTTCAGAAAATCCTTGAAAATGCCTTAAATCGTCAAAAATGCAATAAAATCAAGTTTTATAGCATTTTTGAATATTTATTAATTATTTACATATTTTTAAAAAATCCCATTAAAAATCTATAAAAATCAATATTTTTATAGAATATTTCATATTATTTTCGAAAAAAACATGAAACATTAAAAAGCTTAGAAAAATGTGCTAAAATCGTATATTATTGCATATTTCGACGTTTTAGAGCGGTTTGAGTGCTTTTTTGGCAAAACTCATTTTTTAGCTAAAATACTTAGATTTTCACACTTTTAAATAGAATTTCTACTGTAATTGAAATTTATGGGAAAAGTAAGCAAAATTTTATGATTTTCTTTTGAGAAGCTTACTCATAGGTATATTTTATCTAAAAAAATAGTTTTCAGAAAATCCTTGAAAATGCCTTAAATCGTCAAAAAATGCAATAAAAACAAGTTTTATAGCATTTTTGAATATTTATTAATTATTTACATATTTTTAAAAATCCATTAAAAATCTATAAAAATCAATATTTTTATAGAATATTTCATATTATTTTCGAAAAATACATGAAACATTAAAAAGCTCAGAAAAATGTGCTAAAATCGTATTTTATTGCATATTTCGACGTTTTAGAGCGGTTTGAGTGCTTTTCTGGCAAAACTCATTTTCAGCTAAAATACTTAGATTTTCACACTTTTAAATAGAATTTCTACTGCAATTGAAATTTATGGGAAAAGTAAGCAAAATTTTATGATTTTCTTTTAGGAAGCTTACTTATAGGTATATTTTATCTAAAAAAATAGTTTTAGAAAATCCTTGAAAATGCCTTAAATCGTCAAAAAATGCAATAAAATCAAGTTTTATAGCATTTTTGAATATTTATTAATTATTTACATATTTTAAAAAATCCCATTAAAAATCTATAAAAATCAATATTTTTATAGAATATTTCATATTATTTTCGAAAAATACATGAAACATTAAAAAGCTCAGAAAAATGTGCTAAAATCGTATTTTATTGCATATTTCGACGTTTTAGAGCGGTTTGAGTGCTTTTCTGGCAAAACTCATTTTTCACCTAAAATACTTAGATTTTCACACTTTTAAATAGAATTTCTACTGCAATTGAAATTTATGGGAAAAGTAAGCAAAATTTTATGATTTTCTTTTAGGAAGCTTACTCATGGTATATTTTATCTAAAAAATAGTTTTCAAAAAATCCTTGAAAATGCCTTAAATCGTCAAAAATGCAATAAAATCAAGTTTTATAGCATTTTGAATATTTATTAATTATTTACATATTTTTAAAAATCCCATTAAAAATCTATAAAATCAATATTTTATAGAATATTTCATATTATTTTCGAAAAATACATGAAACATTAAAAAGCTCAGAAAAATGTGCTAAAATCGTATTTTATTGCATATTTCGACGTTTTAGAGCGGTTTGAGTGCTTTTCTGCAAAACTCATTTTTAGCTAAAATACTTAGATTTTCACACTTTTAAATAGAATTTCTACTGCAATTGAAATTTATGGGAAAAGTAAGCAAAATTTTATGATTTTCTTTTGAGAAGCTTACTCATAGGTATATTTTATCTAAAAAAATAGTTTTCAGAAAATCCTTGAAAATGCCTTAAATCGTCAAAAAATGCAATAAAATCAAGTTTTATAGCATTTTTGAATATTTATTAATTATTTACATATTTTTAAAAATCCCATTAAAAATCTATAAAAATCAATATTTTTATAGAATATTTCATATTATTTTCGAAAAATACATGAAACATTAAAAAGCTCAGAAAAATGTGCTAAAATCGTATTTTATTGCATATTTCGACGTTTTAGAGCGGTTTGAGTGCTTTTCTGGCAAAACTCATTTTTCAGCTAAAATACTTAGATTTTCACACTTTTAAATAGAATTTCTATTGGAATTGAAATTTATGGGAAAAGTAAGCAAAATTTTATGATTTTCTTTTGAGAAGCTTACTTATAGGTATATTTTATCTAAAAATAGTTTTCAGAAAATCTTGAAAATGCCTTAAATCGTCAAAAATGCAATAAAATCAAGTTTTATAGCATTTTGAATATTTATTAATTATTTACATATTTTTAAAAAATCCATTAAAAATCTATAAAATCAATATTTTTATAGAATATTTCATATTATTTTCGAAAATACATGAAACATTAAAAGCTCAGAAAATGTGCTAAAATCGCATTTTATTGCATATTTCGACGTTTTAGAGCGGTTTGAGTGCTTTTCTGCAAAACTCATTTTTCAGCTAAAATACTTAGATTTTCACACTTTTAAATAGAATTTCTACTGCAATTGAAATTTATGGGAAAAGTAAGCAAAATTTTATGATTTTCTTTAGGAAGCTTACTTATAGGTATATTTTATCTAAAAATAGTTTTTCAGAAAATCCTTGAAAATGCCTTAAATCGTCAAAAATGCAATAAAATCAATTTATAGCATTTTGAATATTTATTAATTATTACATATTTTAAAAATCATTAAAAATCTATAAAATCAATATTTTTATAGAATATTTCTATTATTTTCAAAATACATGAAACATTAAAAGCTAGAAAATGTCTAAAACGATTTATTGCATATTGACTTTTGAGCGGTTGTCTTTTCGCAACTCATTTTAGTAAAATACTTAGATTTTCACACTTTAAATAAATTTCTACTGCAATTGAAATTTATGGGAAAAGTAAGCAAAATTTTATGATTTTCTTTTGGAAGCTTACTCATAGGTATATTTTATCTAAAAATATGTTTTCAAAAATCCTTGAAAATGCCTTAAATCGTCAAAAATGCAATAAAATCAAGTTTTATAGCATTTTGAATATTTATTAATTATTTACATATTTTTAAAAATCCATTAAAAATCTATAAAAATCAATATTTTTATAGAATATTTCATATTATTTTCGAAAAATACATGAAACATTAAAAAGCTCAGAAAAATGTGCTAAAATCGTATTTTATTGCATATTTCGACGTTTTAGAGCGGTTTGAGTGCTTTTCTGACAAAACTCATTTTTCAGCTAAAATACTTAGATTTTCACACTTTTAAATAAAATTTCTACTGCAATTGAAATTTATGGGAAAAGTAAGCAAAATTTTATGATTTTCTTTTAGGAAGCTTACTCATAGGTATATTTTATCTAAAAAATAGTTTTCAGAAAATCCTTGAAAATGCCTTAAATCGTCAAAAAATGCAATAAAATCAAGTTTTATAGCATTTTGAATATTTATTAATTATTTACATATTTTTAAAAAATCCCATTAAAAATCTATAAAAATCAATATTTTTATAGAATATTTCATATTATTTTCGAAAATACATGAACATTAAAACTCAGAAAAATGTGCTAAAATCGTATTTTATGCATATTTCGACGTTTAGAGCGGTTTGAGTGCTTTTCTGGCAAAACTCATTTACTAAATACTTAATTTCACACTTTTAAATAAATTTCTACTGCAATTGAAATTTATGGAAAAGTAAGCAAATTTATATTTTCTTTAGAAGCTTACTATGTATATTTATCTAAAAAATAGTTTTAGAAAATCTGAAAATGCCTTAAATCGTCAAAAATGCAATAAAACAAGTTTTATAGCATTTTGAATATTTTAATTATTTACATATTTTAAAATCCATTAAAAATCTATAAAATCAATATTTTTATAGAATATTTCATATTATTTTGAAAATACATGAAACATTAAAAGCTAGAAAAATGTGCTAAAACGATTTTATGCATATTTCACGTTTTGAGCGGTTTGATCTTTTCTGCAAAACTCATTTTAGCTAAAATACTTAGATTTTCACACTTTTAAATAATTTCTATGCAATTGAAATTTAGGAAAAGTAACAAATTTATGATTTTCTTTTGAGCTTACTCATGGTATATTTTATCTAAAAATATTTTCAGAAAATCCTGAAAATGCCTTAAATCGTAAAAAATGCAATAAATCAAGTTTATAGCATTTTAATATTTATATTATTTATATTTTTAAAAATCCATTAAAATCTATAAAAATCAATATTTTTATGAATATTTCATATTATTTTCGAAAAATACATGAAACATTAAAAAGCTCGAAAAATTTCTAAAATCGTATTTTATTGCATATTTCGACGTTTAGAGCGTTTGAGTGTTTTCTGCAAAACTCATTTTAGCTAAAATACTTAGATTTTCACACTTTTAAATAAATTTCTGCAATTGATTTATGGGAATAAGAATTTTATGATTTTCTTTGAAGCTTACTTATAGGTATATTTTATCTAAAAATAGTTTTCAGAAAATCCTTGAAAATGCCTTAAATCGTCAAAAATGCAATAAAATCAAGTTTATAGCATTTTTGAATATTTATTAATTATTTACATATTTTTAAAAATCCCATTAAAAATCTATAAAAATCAATATTTTATAGAATATTTCTATATTTTCGAAAAATACATGAAACATTAAAAGCTCAGAAAAATGTGCTAAAATCGTATTTTATTGCATATTTCGACGTTTTAGAGCGTTTGAGTGCTTTTCTGGCAAAACTCATTTTTCACTAAAATACTTAGATTTTCACACTTTTAAATAAATTTCTACTGCAATTGAAATTTATGGGAAAAGTAAGCAAAATTTTATGATTTTCTTTTAGGAAGCTTATTATAGGTATATTTTATCTAAAAAATAGTTTTAGAAAATCTTGAAAATGCCTTAAATCGTCAAAAATGCAATAAAATCAAGTTTTATAGCATTTTGAATATTTATTAATTATTTACATATTTTAAAAATCCATTAAAAATCTATAAAAATCAATATTTTTATAGAATATTTCATATTATTTTCGAAAATACATGAAACATTAAAAAGCTCAGAAAAATGTGCTAAAATCGTATTTATTGCATATTTCGACGTTTAAGGTTTGAGTGCTTTTCTGGCAAAACTCATTTTTACTAAAATACTTAGATTTTCACACTTTTAAATAAATTTCTACTGCAATTGAAATTTATGGGAAAGTAAGCAAAATTTTATGATTTTCTTTTAGAAGCTTATTATAGGTATATTTTATCTAAAAAATAGTTTTTAGAAAATCTTGAAAATGCCTTAAATCGTCAAAAAATGCAATAAAATCAAGTTTTATAGCATTTTGAATATTTATTAATTATTTACATATTTTAAAAATCCCATTAAAAATCTATAAAATCAATATTTTATAGAATATTTCATATTATTTTCGAAAAATACATGAAACATTAAAAAGCTCAGAAAAATGTGCTAAAATCGTATTTATTGCATATTTCGACGTTTTAGAGCGGTTTGAGTGCTTTTCTGAAAACTCATTTTTAGCTAAAATACTTAGATTTCACACTTTTAAATAATTTCTACAATTGAAATTTATGGAAAAGTAAGCAAAATTTTATGATTTTCTTTTAGGAAGCTTACTTATAGGTATATTTATCTAAAAAATAGTTTTCAGAAAATCCTTGAAAATGCCTTAAATCGTCAAAAATGCAATAAAATCAAGTTTTATAGCATTTTGAATATTTATTAATTATTTACATATTTTAAAAATCCCATTAAAAATCTATAAAAATCAATATTTTTATAGAATATTTCATATTATTTTCGAAAATACATGAAACATTAAAAAGCTCAGAAAAATGTGCTAAATCGATTTATTGCATATTTCGACGTTTTAGAGCGGTTTGATGCTTTTCTGAAAACTCATTTTTAGCTAAAATACTTAGATTTTCACACTTTTAAATCAATTTCTACTGCAATTGAAATTTATGGGAAAATGAAGCAAAATTTTATGATTTTCTTTTAGGAAGCTTACTTATAGGTATATTTTATTAAAAATATTTTTAAAATCTTGAAAATGCCTTAAATCGTAAAAAATGATAAAATCAAGTTTTTAGCATTTTTGAATATTTATTAATTATTTACATATTTTTAAAAATCCCATTAAAAATCTATAAAAATCAATATTTTATAGAATATTTATATTATTTTCGAAAAATACATGAAACATTAAAAGCTAAAAATGTGCTAAAATCGTATTTATTGCATATTTCGACGTTTTAGAGCGGTTTGAGTGCTTTTCTGGCAAAACTCATTTTTACTAAATATTAGATTTTCACACTTTTAAATAATTTTACTGCAATTGAAATTTATGGAAAAGTAAGCAAAATTTTATGATTTTCTTTTGAAGCTTACTATAGGTATATTTTATCTAAAAAAATAGTTTTCAGAAAATCTTGAAATCTTAAATCGTCAAAAAATGCAATAAAATCAAGTTTTATAGCATTTTGAATATTTATTAATTATTTACATATTTTAAAAATCCCATTAAAAATCTATAAAAATCAATATTTTATAGAATATTTCATATTATTTTCGAAAATACATGAAACATTAAAAAGCTAGAAATGTCTAAACGATTTTATTGCAATTTGACGTTTTAGAGTTTGATGCTTTTTGAAATATTTTTAGCTAAAATACTTAGATTTTCACACTTTAAATAATTTTAGCAATTGAAATTTATGGGAAAATAAGCAAAATTTTATGATTTTTTTAGAAGCTTATTATAGGTATATTTTATCTAAAAATATTTTTAAAAATCCTTGAAAATGCTTAAATCGTCAAAAATGCAAAAAACAAGTTTATAAGCATTTTTGAATATTTATTAATTATTTACATATTTTTAAAAATCCATTAAAATCTATAAAAATCAATATTTTATAGAATATTTCATTTATTTTCGAAAAATACATGAAAATTAAAGCTAGAAAATTGCTAAAATCGATTTTATGCATATTTCACGTTTTAGAGCGGTTTGATGCTTTTCTGGAAAACTCATTTTTACTAAAATACTTAGATTTTCACACTTTTAAATAATTTATGCAATTGAAATTTATGGAAAAGTAAAAATTTTATGATTTTCTTTTAGGAAGCTTACTATAGGTATATTTTATCTAAAAAAATATTTTCAAAAATCTTGAAAATGCCTTAAATCGTCAAAAATGCAATAAAATCAAGTTTTATAGCATTTTTGAATATTTATTAATTATTTATATTTTTAAAAAATCCCATTAAAAATCTATAAAAATCAATATTTTATAAATATTTCTATTAATTGAAATTTAGAAAAAGTAGAAAATTTGTAATTTCTTAATTTTAGGATATTTTATTAAAAAAAGTTTGAGTCTTTCGAAAACTAATTTACTAAAATATAATTTCAATTAAATAGATTTCATATTGAAATTTATGAAAATTTACAATTTTAAATTCTTTAAACTATAATATATTTTATAGATTTTCATATATTTGAAATATCAGAAACATTATGAAAATTCTAAATCTAATTATGCATAAATCAAGTTTTAGCATTTTAATTTTTGAAACTCATTTTCTTAAAATATAAATATATTATATTTTATAGAATTTTCATATTATTTGAAAATACATGAAAATTTAAGCTTAGAAGTATTGTAATTTTTTATGATATTGAGTTTTAGAAAATTTGAAATGCTTTAAAACTCAAATTTAATAAAAAACTTATTTCATTTTTTTTTATTAATTTCATATTTTAAAATATTAAAATGAAAAATAAATTTTTATGATTTTCTATTATATCTAATAATGAACATTAACTAAAAAAATGTTAAACCATTTAAATTTATTTGAGATTTCTACTCAATAAATTATGGAAAATAGCAAAATTTTATGATTTTTAGGAATTATTATAGGTATATTATCTAAAATAGTTTTAAAAATCTTGAAAATCCTTAATCGTCAAAATGCAATAAAATCAAGTTTTATAGCATTTTTGAATATTTATTAATTATTTACATATTTTAAAAAATCCATTAAAAATCTATAAAAATCAATATTTTTATAGAATATTTCATATTATTTTCGAAAATACATGAAACATTAAAAGCTCAGAAAAATGTGCTAAAATCGTATTTTATTGCATATTTCGACGTTTTAGAGCGGTTTGAGTGCTTTTCTGGCAAAACTCATTTTTCAGCTAAAATACTTACATTTTCACACTTTTAAATAGAATTTCTATGCAATTGAAATTTATGGAAAAGTAGCAAAATTTTATGATTTTCTTTTAGGAAGCTTACTCATAGGTACATTTTATCTAAAAAAATAGTTTTCAGAAAATCCTTGAAAATGCCTTAAATCGTCAAAAAATGCAATAAAATCAAGTTTTATAGCATTTTTGAATATTTATTAATTATTTACATATTTTTAAAAATCCCATTAAAAATCTATAAAAATCAATATTTTTATAGAATATTTCATATTATTTTCGAAAAATACATGAAACATTAAAAAGCTCAGAAAAATGTGCTAAAATCGTATTTATTGCATATTTCGACGTTTTAGAGCGGTTTGAGTGCTTTTCTGGCAAAACTCATTTTTCAGCTAAAATACTTAGATTTTCACACTTTTAAATAGAATTTCTACTGCAATTGAAATTTATGGGAAAAGTAAGCAAAATTTTATGATTTTCTTTTAGGAAGCTTACTCATAGGTATATTTTATCTAAAAAATAGTTTTCAGAAAATCCTTGAAAATGCCTTAAATCGTCAAAAAATGCAATAAAATCAAGTTTTATAGCATTTTTTAATATATATTAATTATTTACATATTTTAAAAAATCCTATTAAAAATCTATAAAAATCAATATTTTTATAGAATATTTCATATTATTTTCGAAATATACATGAAACATTAAAAAGCTCAGAAAAATGTGCTAAAATCGTATTTTATTGCATATTTCGACGTTTTAGAGCGGTTTGAGTGCTTTTCTGGCAAAACTCATTTTTCAGCTAAAATACTTAGATTTTCACACTTTTAAATAGAATTTCTACTGTAATTGAAATTTTTTTTTATGATTTTCTTTTGAGAAGCTTACTCATTGGTATATTTTATCTAAAAAAATAGTTTTCAGAAAATCCTTGAAAATGCCTTAAATCGTCAAAAAATGCAATAAAATCAAGTTTTATAGCATTTTTGAATATTTATTAATTATTTACATATTTTTAAAAAATCCCATTAAAAATCTATAAAAATCAATATTTTTATAGAATATTTCATATTATTTTCGAAAAATACATGAAACATTAAAAAGCTCAGAAAAATGTGCTAAAATCGTATTTTATTGCATATTTCGACGTTTTAGAGCGGTTTGATACTTTTCTGACAAAACTCATTTTTTAGCTAAAATACTTAGATTTTCACACTTTTAAATCGAATTTCTATTGCAATTGAAATTTATGGGAAAAGTAAGCAAAATTTTATGATTTTC
Organism: Cherax destructor; assembly: GCA_009830355.1. Taxonomy (NCBI): domain Eukaryota; kingdom Metazoa; phylum Arthropoda; class Malacostraca; order Decapoda; family Parastacidae; genus Cherax; species Cherax destructor. Next base: position 17,281 of record WNWK01039708.1, read on the forward strand.
TTTTAGGAAGCTTACTTATAGGTATATTTTATCTAAAAAAA
>WNWK01039709.1:0-17319 GCA_009830355.1 Cherax destructor
CTTTACTTTGCCCCCGTATTCCATCATTTCATTTATTGTCAGTCCTTCCTTTTCCCCTTTTCCCCCTGAATTCCGGAAATTCCTCATCCCCGGGGTTTTTCCCTCTTTAAAGTCTGGTTTGTATCTATCGGTACTGTTTTCCCCCCACCTTAGCTCTACAATGCTAAAAGCTCAACCATTGGTCACGGGCTGGGGGTCTCGGGGTTTTGTCTTCAATATCTGAGCTGTTCAGGGTGAATACAAGGTCCAGTTTTGCTGGTTATCTTCCCTCTCTCTCGGTCTTCCCCTGAATTTGGGCATCGGGTTTTTCCATCCACGCCCATCATCGGCTCTTTTTCGGGACCCCGGGTTCAGGGTTTTCCCCAGTCGATCTCCCTGTGGTTAAATCCCCCATGACCATGTTTGCCTGCTCATGTGTGTGTGTGTGTGTGTGGGGGTGTGTGTTTTACCTTAAAAACCCTTTGTGGTTCGGGGCCCAGTCTTAACCCCTGACCCCTCCCGTTTAATTTGATTGCAAATTCCCCCTTTCTCCCTCAGGGCCTCATAAACCTCTTTTAAAAACTATGTAGGGGCCCCCCAAATTTCCTCCTCCAGGTCATTCTTTCTTGATTTTGAAATTTTAAGGGAAAATTTATTTTCTTGGGTAAACAAATATGATGGTTAGATAATTAGAACTTTCAAAAAAATGCTGAGTTAAAAATTCTTCAAGAATTCTCCCCTTGGAATATCCAGAAAATTGAAACCTTTATTTATATACATTCAAACAAAACTGAAACCCCAAGTCTTTAACTTTCCTTAAACTAGGGAAAAGGTATCATAATTTAACAAAAACCCCCGGGGAACTGGTAAACCTGCCTGAAATCATAGAAACCCCCAATAAAATCAAAAAACCCCAATAAAATCATAAATCCAAAAAAAATTGTTGGGGGCCCCGACATTGGGGGTGTCAGGGCCCCCTTTTTTAAAGCTCTCCTCCGTGCATAAGGAAAATTACCAACAAGCTTCTGGTTGCTTAAAAAAACTTAAAAAATTATCATTTCGATAGGGGGTGTGGTTCGTACGCAGGACTGCTTTACGACCAGCAGTAACCCTGGCTGATCAAGTCCTTATCCATCGGAAGGCCGTGGGACAGGTCAGAGGTGAAACAAAAAAAAGGCATCAATGTAGATTCCCCTTTTTTGAAACAAAATATAATAATAAAATGGAATAAAATACCGACATTTTGGGGAACAACCCAACAGTTAGGTATCTTTTTTAGAAACATTTTTCCTACACAGAGGCTTCTTCAGTCAGTCAGAAAAGGGGGAGAAGCAGAAGAGAAAAGACGTGTAATCCATCCCCTTGAAGCTTAGTTTTGAGGTGGTCACCCCCAGGGAAAGTATTTGTTCCCATAGTCTGGAACAACGTAAAGTTAAGTGGCAGTAGGGGCCCTTTAATACTGTCAGGAGGTGAGATGTAGATCACTAGTAGAAGCAAGAATGTGTCATTGAGAGGTCACGGCACTCTAAAACCCAACCATTCTCACTTGTAAAAGGGAGCAGGGCACTGTCCCTTCCCTGTGAACCTCTCGGTTAAAAAAAAAATTAATATGATGCTGCTGATTAAAGGTTTTCATCCTCTGCTTCTACGGGGGGCGTGGGTTTCAACTTTGTCAATGAATGTTTATGTTTGTGATGCTCCTGCCTCGGACGCGCCACGTGGTAAGGACGCTGCCACGGGGGAAGGACGCTGCCACGGTGGAAAAGGGCTTTCCCCGTGGTAATCGCGCCCCGGTGGTAATGAACCTGCCACGGGGGAATGCGCTGCCACGGTGGGAATGAACGCTCCACGGTGGTTGAACGCTGCCACGGTGGTAATGAACGCTCCACGGTGGTAATGGGTTCCCCGGGGGTAAGAACCTACGGTGGTAATGAACGTTTTAGGGGTAAGGGCTGCCACGGTGGTAATGAACGTTGCCACGGTGGTAATGGGCTCCACGGTGGTAAGAACGTTTCCCGGTGGTAATGGACCGCGCCACGGTGGTAATGGCGGATTAGCTGCCGTTTTTTTGGTTATATTTGAGCGTGATGAATTATGGTGGTGGACAGTTGTGAACCCCCCCAAAACAACCCCTCCCCCAAACAAACCCCCTCACCCCAAACCCAAACTAACCCCCACCCCAAACCAACTAACCCACTCCCCCAACAACTAAACTACAAGCCAGTAACCCCGATATTAGAACGAGTCTTTATAACATAACACTTTTTTAGGAAAGGTTAAAAGATTCCTCAAAAACAGGACAAGTATTTCATGACGCGGGTCTTGGTCTTTGATGAACCGCCGCCACTGGATGTTGATCATCTGATCGAGACCTTCCGCTCGCTGGTCCCCCTCCTTTAAAAAATATTAGTCCTTTTTTTTATTCATTTAAAGACTTTATTCGCATCATTAACCTGGAAGTTAGAAACCCCAGGAAAAGGGTAAAGCTAATTAGTGTGGTTTAACCCTGGGATCCTTTGGTCCACCCCCCAGGCGGGACCCCCCCCCGGTTTGTTAGTATCAGAGAAAAACCCATAAAGACCAAACTTGAGGCTTTTCACATTAGTCACTTTTTAGTCCTTCCCCCGGATGCGACCAACAAAAAGGATGACCCCATATACATACTCTAGACAGAAGAAAGTGTTAAAACCACTAATATTCTATTCCTCCTCGGCAGTGATCCCAAAAGTGTTACTACTGTGCGCAGTAACTCAAAAAGGTGCCCCCCCTGGTGACTAAACCCCCTTCCGACGAGGGGCCGGGGTTTGATTCCACAAAAACAAAAAATTGGGGGTGTTTATTTCCGGTTGTCTATGTTTACCATCCGTAAAATGGTTCCTGGGAATTAGTCGACTGGTGTGGGTCGCCCTGGGACAAAAAGCCTAATTTGTCGAAATGTTAGCATAACAAGCGGCTTTTTATGTATGTATGTCTTTATGTCAGCTAGACCTTTTCCTTTTACATGTACTTGTAGTAAAAAAGTTATTTTATATTATTGAGAGAGTGGTGGAAAGCCTGGAAAAAATTGAATATCATAAAGCTGCAGTACAAGTTCAGCTGTGGTCATGCAAAAAATTCCAAGTCTGACGGGCATCAAAATGAAAATTGTGAAAATAGTACACTAAATATGCTATAAATTTTAATGAAAATATCCTTGTGTACAAGGGACAGGATCATGAATCCCGTAATCCCTGCATGAAATGGTAGACAAGACCAAATTGCAGTGGGAAGAAGTCAGGCCCCAGAAGTAAATCAAGACGAGGAGACACATGGGAGGAACCAGGACGGGGGGGCACATGGGAGGACCAGGACGAGGAGACGCCCTGGGGGGGACCAGGCCGAGGAGACGCACATGGGGGAAACCCGGCCGAGGAAAATGGAACCGAAAGGGGACCGCATGGAAGGGACCCGGACGAGGAGAAAATGGGAGGACCATTGTTGTTTTTTATGTTCGCCGGTACATCCGGCCCCGGGGCTTTCCCAAATTTACCCGGCAGGGGGACCAGGACGCGGGCCCACTGGAGGGGCCAGGGCGCGGGGCCCCCCTGGAGGGGCCAGGACGAGGGACACACATGGGAGGGACCGGGGCGGGGACATGCGTGGGGGGGCCCGGACAGGGGACTTGCATGAGAGGGACCAAGACAAAAGACATTCATGGGAGGGGCCAGGACGAGGGGGGCATGCATGTGGGGGACCCGAACGGGGGCTATACATGGGAGGACCAGGACTAGGGGGAAAATATACATGGGAGGAGCCAGCACGAGGGAAAAAAGAAGTTCCCTAAATAACCAGTTGTAAACAGTGTTAAACAGAGTCAGAGGGTAAAAAGAGAATGAGGGGAAAAGAGATTCGTCTTTCGCTTCAAAAAATGACAGATTAAACCATCCACTAACAAAGGGTTTAAAATTTTGATCATGAACTGCGTACGTTTTTCCCCCCCCCCCACACACACACACACACACACACACACACACACAAAATACTGAGAGGAATTGACAAGGTGGACAGAGACAGAATGTTCCAGGATGGACACAGCAACAAGGGGACACAGTTGGAAGTTGAAGACTCAGATAAATCACAGGATGTTAGGAAGTATTTCTTCAGTCACAGAGTGGTCAAAGGGAATGTTTGGGGGCGAGGGAGGGGAGGCAGGTTCCATAAAAGCTTTAAGAAGAGGTATGATAAAGCTCATGGCCGGGGAGATCCCCGAGCGGCCAGTGAAGAGGCGGGGCCAGGGCATGAATCCCCCTCAACCACAACTAGGTAAGTACACACCCCCCCGAAAGTGGGCAGCGAGCGGGCCCGAATAGCCACTTTAATCATCTAGTCTGTAGCATTAATTAAAAACTCTGTTTAAAAATTTTCTTAATTAAACCAGAGGACCCGGCTTTACCCTGGTGTCAGGGCGGGATGGCGCTGCCTGAAAACCACGTCAGGAGGGAACGTAAACCTCTGCAAAAATTTTTCAAGTTGAAGAAAGAATGCATCAAAAGGAATCATCCACGAGTCCCATGGTAGGGGCGATGCTGTTTCGATGGCTGGGATAATATTGTTGAAAGTGCTAATAGATAATTGACATTTTGATCTAGGAAATACTAGTGATTCTGGTGGAATAGGAATCTGATGATTCTGGTGGAAAAAGCGATGATTCTGGGGACAATGATGCTGATGATTCTGGTGATATGATGTGATTTTGGGGGATAGCGTGCTGATGATTCTGGTGGGATAGTGATGATTCGGAACAATGATGCTGATGATTCTGGTGGAGATAGTGTGATGCGTGGACACGAGAGGGATGACAGTGAAGAAAATAATGGTGACGAGTATATAAGGAAAAAATAATTAAATTTCTAGTTTCATCTGTTACAAAAAAATTTAAGAATGGTTTAGCTTGGGTGTGAATGGTTCAGCCTGGGGGGGTGAATGGTTCAGCCTGGGGGGGTGAATGGTTCAGCTTGGGGGTGTGAATGGTTCAGCCTGGGGGTGTGAATGGTTCAACCTGGGGGGGGTAATGGTTCAGCCTGGGGGGGTGAATGGTTCAGCCTGGGGGGTGAATGGTTCAGCTTGGGGGTGTGAATGGTTCAGCCTGGGGGTGTGAATGGTTCAGCCGGGGGGGTGTGAATGGTTCAGCCTGGGGGTGTGAATGGTTCAGCCTGGGGGTGAATGGTTCAGCCTGGGGGGTGGTTCAGCCGGGGGGGGAATTTCAGCCTGGGGGTTGAATGGTTCAGCCGGGGGGGTGTGAATGGTTCAGCCTGGGGTGTGAATGGTTCACCTGGGGGGTGTGGTTCAGCCGGGGGGTCTGAATGGTTCGCCTGGGGGTGTAAAGGCAGCCTGGGGGTCTAAATGGTTCAGCCGGGGGGTGTGAATGGTTCAGCCGGGGATCTGAAGGGTTTCAGAGGGGGGTCTGAATGATTCAGACGGGGGGTCTGAATGGTTCAGCTGGGGGTCTGAACGGTTCCCCCCGGGGTCTGAATGTTCGCCTGGGGTCTGAATGGTTCCGGGGTTTTTCCCTGGGTTTGCGACTCATAACTGGCGAGCAACAGGTTTTTTCCGGCATATAAGACGCACCACCCACATAAGCCATAAAAACCTTTTTTCCGGAGCAGTTGTAACGGTAGTAAACAACTCCCTAAAGCGAAACCCCAAAGCCTCCCTTGACCCTGACCTTGAGCATATAAGGCGGGGTGTTTTTAAAACTTTCTGGGGGAAAAAAACGCGTCTTATATGCCGGGAAATACGGTAGGTATCAATATACTGTTAGGTGAACGGGAAGTGGCAAGTGCCCCCATAGATCTTCCCCAGCCCGAAACCCAAAACCCCGGGTTCTTTCGGAGGGATGGGTTTACGTTGACCCACAGGTCGCCATTTAGCCCGGGGAGGAAACCCCGGGGAACAGCAAGCAGATCGGGTTCATAGCCCAGGTACTGACCGATACAGAGCGGGTACCTGTACCAGGTACAGTATTAAACAAATTACATTCATTTGCAATATAATATAGAACACCTGGGGATTGGAAGTAATAATATTTGATACGAGGAAGGAGAGGGTAGTTCAGTTTCTCGGTCAAAAACCCCCATCCCCAGTAACAGGGAATCCCAAAAAGCTCGCCCCAGGGTTTCTGTTTAAACCCCGACAGACCTGGCTGCATAAACCACCACTTAATATTCACAGACTCCTCGTCTAGTTACCTTGAACTCTGCCCTAACCCAAGAGGAAGGGGACATCCCCCCTAAACTTCATGACTGTCCGGGCACCAGACTAAGTCCTGGCATCAACTTAGAAAAATTGGCCTAATCCTCAAACTACCTCACTGCCCCCTGGGGGAAACCCGGGGAAGATTATGCCATTCCCCCCTTGGAATAACAGTTGTTACTATGTGAAAAAAACTCCCCCCTTAAAACCCCAAGAGTGGTCAGCCCCCACTTAAATTTTCATTCCTCTTTCTTGATGGGATACCCATGCTTGCCTCCCCTCCTCCAGCCCCTCCACCCTTTCTATCCTGCTTTAGGTTAAAAAGATCTCCCCTTTCAAGACTGGTTTTTTATATGAACTGAGGAGAACTGAATCCTATCTCAAACTACTCGGCTCCCCTTGGGGAAACTCAAGGGGAAATTTAATTCTTCCCCAAAAGGGACTTGATGTTTTGGGGAAAAATGGATCTGAAATGTCATTGTTTACGTTCAGGTTTATTAGCCGTATGAAAAAAGGTTTTCCCGACCGGTGCAAAGCACCTCCGTTAAAAGGAAAGGGCGATGAGTACTCTTAGAGAGAACTTGATTAGTCTCAAAAGGTTCCCCACTTTTTCCCAAAAGTTTTCCCTTTGTGCATAAGGGAAATTACCAACAAACAGCTGGATGTCTTCATGGGGGGGATTTAAAGTTCCCCCAAACCAGTTTCTGACCAGTCAGGCTGTTGTTCGAACATTTTTCCGTCTGCAAGGGAGCAGTAAAAAACCGGTTGGGCAAGTTTTATCCACTGGAAGGCCTGATCCCAAACCGCCATGAGGGGGTTGACCCCAAGAGCGTTGATCAGGTGTCCTTCAGGTATCAGGTGCATCATGACTCCCAAAACTAACCGTTGACGGAGCTTGAACCCTTTGAGCCAAAATAATTTTTATATCTCCCAAAACAATTTGCACACGAAATAAAAAATTAAATTTCCCCAGTGTAGGTTGGTTTTTAAGTATTGAAAAAAAATACAGGGTGCCTGAGATTCCCGAGGACCAACATTTAACAATAGCCCCAAAATTTTGTCCAATTTATTTTAATTATCATAATTACACGGGAAAAAATGAACACTACATGGTTATAAAGGCCCTGGGAAATGGGACGTAATCAGTTTTGACCCAAGGAAGATCCAGTTCCTTTGATCAAGAGCCATTTACCAGTATTATGTAGCACAATGGACCCGTCGTGTTTTTATAAACCTTGGTAATAGATGCCAAAAAATTGGTACAATGTCGTGTTATATTTTAATTTATAAGTTACTGTCAGTGGGGGGCGGCACTAGTGCCGAGAGAATAATATAATAATATACCTTTATTTACTACTGTACCCCTTCAAGGTATACAGGCCCCAAAAAACATCAATGACATACCAATAAATAGAAAGCCGTTGTTATGGGGCATTTCGGCAAAAATTAAAGGGGGGTTTTGTCCCAGGATGCGACCCACACCAGTCGACTAAAAAGGGACCCATTTTACTGATGGGGAACATAGACAACCGGGGTAAAAAAACACCCCAATGTTTCTACCCTCGGGAATCGAACCCAGACCCGCCGTGGGAAGCGGCTTTAGCCCCAAGCCACGGGGGGCCCGTAGCGCCCCACTAATGTATCTACTGCATTAATGGCTTTTTTAAGTTTTTTTACTGCGTGTTTGCTGTGGACTGGGATGATGATCTCCCGCCTGACAGAGAAACGCTTCCGTCTAACGATTGGGGCATGGGTTTTTGCCTCCAAAATCTTTAGGGCTAAAACCCCTGTGCAAGTGAGGCAACTAAAACCGGCTAATTAGTCCTCTTGTACCGAAAAAATTAATGTGGGGTTTTAATTTAACCTTAATTTTTAAAGGGGGGGACCGTAAGGGCAAAAAGGCCTCGGGGAGATGACCAAAAACCCCCAGCTGCGAGTCATCATATGACTAAGACCCGCGTCAGGGAAAAACTAGACCTGTTTCCCGACGAATCTTACCCCAACCACAACTGTACCGAGTTGACTATCATAGAACTGGCCTAGTTAAGCAGATGTTGAAGGACCTGATGTTCCAGATCGCGGGGGGGAGCCTTTGGGAGTTACCTTGATCCTAGAAACTCTTCGGATAATTAAAAACTTTCGTGCTCCCAGATGGTAAATACCATACTATAGATCCACTTCTCTTTATGCTTGTGTTATCATGATTGTAGCAGTTCTTTCTCTTTTTCACGCTTTCCAATTTTATTCACGCTAGTTTTAACTTTTTCAACCATTGTATTTTTTGTAAAAGTGAACATAAAGTTTTTGTTTGATTATAGCACAACCTGACACTAAAAGGCCTGGCATGCACTGAGGTTCGTGATGGGTCGGGTGCTGAGTGTAGGGAGGGGGGCGGTGGGTTTTTACCCAAAAAATAAATATGCTTGTGTGTGTACTCACTTATTAGTAGCTACAGCTGATTAAGTCTTGGTTAGTGTCTCAAACCCCCCCCTCCCTTCTAAACACTTCCCTGCCGGGGTTTATTTACTCCAAACACTTCTAGGCTAATAAACCTGTGGGAAAATTCTCAAGGGGATTTGCCCCCTTTCAGCCTGAGGGACGACCCTCTCAGAAAAGGGGATGGGGCTTGTTTGTTCCGCAAAAATTTTAAGCAGGTGCTGTACCAGTCATGATCCCTGCACCTCTTTGCAAGAGATCGGGGTTGCTACCATGAGAGTAACTAGAGTAAATAATCTCTGTCTGCGACAGAAAAGTACAGAAAAACCCCACCTCCTTTTGTTTACATTGAGACAATATTACTCTCAGTGTCGAGACGCAAGAAATAAAAAGCATTCTTTTTCCCTGTAAAGTTTGGGCAAATGAAACATGCTTAATCGACACTTCTTTTGTGTGTCAGGGACGCCCGGCCACCCCGGGGGGTTTATGTGCATAAAAGAAATCCACATTAACGAAATTTACAAAGAAGTGTGCCACCATGACATTACTGTGAGATGAACAAATAAAAAAAATATTGAAGAACGTATATTGACATTGCGAGTGTTGAAAAGTTCCAGACTAGGACTGTGACTTTCCCTAAAAGCACTTATTCTTCAATCAACATTGCGGTTATCCGGTGATACTTAAGGGCCCGATAAAATACCCAGGAAAAAACAAAAGAGGCACAATACCGTGATGGAACAATACAACAACCCGCACATAGAAGAGAGGAGTTTACGACGACGTTTCGGTCCACTTTGGGCCTTTAAAAACACACTAACACAGAAAAAGGGATAAGGGGTTTTATAGGCCAGCGAAGGGGGGGGACAAGAAAGTGGTGGAGGGGAATAGTGGAAGTAGTAGTGGTAGTGGAAGTAGTAGTAGTGGATAGTCAATTCTAGGAAAAAGGGCACTGCAAAAAGCTGGGCCCCCGGAGGGTAAGGGCAAAACACAGAGGGGGGGAATTTTGAAAAAAAAATAAAGGGCAAATACAAGGAGAAATACAGAGGAGAAAGAAGAAAGAGGAGAAGGGGGGAAAAGATAGAAGGGGAAAATCAGGTTGTCCAGTGTTCTGAATTTGGAGCATTTAACAATGTAATGGGAGAGGAAAAAGCCCAGAATGCCCGCATTTTCCTTCTGGACTGCAACACTGAGTCTCTGAAAGAGGAAGCGGGCCGCTCTGTGCCCTTGGGTTTTCTATGAGTTTACCCGGCAAAAGACTTTAAGGAAATTGCCACCGGGTCTCCGACCCTACTGGGATGAAGTCAAAAGGGGGGGCAGGTTTTCATATTTTGGGATATTTTGGGTCTCCCTGTAACTGGCGGCCCCACTCCCTTCAACTTCAGAATATGGAAAGTAGGTGTCCCCCAACATGGTGGAAGGTGTAGCCCCGGGCAACCCTTTACCACCCTTTCCCAGGGCAGCATAGTGACTCCATTTGGATTTTTTTGACTTCCAACAGACCTCAGTATTTGGGGTTCCCGTTGAGCTGGCCAACGGGCGTGGCAACTTCTCTTTATGATTCGTTGATCCCCCATGTCTAGCATATTTCCCCTTCGTGGGGACACACGAGACCAAAGCCCAATTGATCACCCGGCACTGCCCAAATACACCTATTTTCGGTGAGTTGGGGTTAGGCGAGGGTAACCCCAGTCCTATGGCCTGTGGGTCAGTCGAGTCCCGGGGAATTGGGAAAAGTTGGAAATTTCCAAATGTGGTGCCTTCCGATAGGAGACGAGTTTTTGTCCTTTCCTGAAGCATTGTTGAGCATTGTTTGGAAATTTTTTTTCAAGATCTTTGCCCAGATATATGGTATTACTCTCAGTTAAAATTTTTCCCTAGATATTGTCCATTCGATTCAGTATATTATTTTGCTTGGTCCCATTTGGTAAAAATAACTGAATATATCTGATTGCACAATGTACTTTGTGAATGAAGATGGCAATGTACTGATGATACAGTATTTACTGTCCCCCTCATCTTGGGAAAAAAGAGTTAATTTCTGTTTTTAACGGATTCATAAACTATTTTTTAGTCCTGGTATAAAAGGGTTTTTTGCTGGTGCGGGCACTCTCCAAGGTGTTAATATCCACTCAGATCCGGGGACAAACTAAAACACACACACAGAAAACAACGACGGCCCAAAAAGTTTCAGGGACGGGAAACCTTTTCACAAACCTACGGTTCTATGACAGGGGGACAGCAGTAAGACGAGAGAGAGGGGTGGGTAGCTTACATTTTCTTGGGCTGTAAGAAGGCGTTTGACAGTTCCACACAAGAGATTAGTGCAAAAACTTGAGGCCCAGGCAGGGGTAACAGGAAGGCACTTCAATCGATCAGGGAATACCTGTCAGGAAAACAGCAGCGAGTCATGGTACGTGGCGAGGTGTCAGAGCGGCGCCTGTAACGAGTAGCGTTCCACGGGGTCAGTCCTAGGACCGGTGCTTTTTCGGGTTTTGTAAACATGACGGAAGGAATAGACTGAAGTGCCCCTGTTTGCAGATGATGTGAAGTTGATGAGAAGAATTCAATCAAAAGGACCAGGCAGAACTAAAAGGGATCTGGACAGGCCAAGCCGGCCCGGGATTCCCCTGGAGTTCAACCCCCAAGTGAAAAAGTCATGAAGACGGGGGAAGGGAAAAAAGGGCCGCAGACGGAGTACAGTCTGGGGGGCCAGAGCAAAAAAACCTCACTCAAAAAAAAAGATTTTGGGACTGAGTATAACCCCAGGCACATCCCCTGGGCGCACATAAACCAAATAACTCTGCAGCATAGGGGCCCTAAAAACAAGAACAGATTCCACATCTTAATAAGAATCGTTCAAGACCCTGTACACTGTGTACGTTAGGCCCATTTGGGCACAGCCCAGTTGGGTCCCCCACCTAGCCAAGCACGTAAAAAACTAGAGAAAATTTCAACACGACTGTCCCCAGCTAAAGAGTATGTCCTACGAGGAAAGGGTTTAAGGGGAAAACGACCTGATGACACTGGAGGACAGGGAGATAGGGGGGGACATGTAACGACATATAAAATACTGAGGGGAATTGACAAGGGGGACAGAGACAGAATGTTCCAGGATGGGACACAGCAACAAGGGGGCACAGTTGGAAGTTGAGGAATCAGATGAATCACAGGGGGTCAGGAAGTATTTCTTCAGTCACAGAGTGGTCAGGGGTGGAATAGTTTGGGAAGGATGAGTGGAGGCAGGATCCATTCATAGCTTTAAGAAAAGGTTGATAAAGCTCCCGGGGCAGGGGGGTGACCCAGTAGCGGTCAGTGAAAGGGGGGGGGCCAGGAGCTTGACTCGACCCGGAACACAACTAGGTGAGTACAAAATATATATATATATATATATATATATATATATATATATATATATATATATATATATATGTAGTGGAATGGTAAAATTGGGTAATTACAAGTACTCATCAAAAATTTAAACTAAAATTTTCTTTATTTGTTTAAAGATATATTTTAATTTATTTTAAATTTAAAAATTTAATTTTGTAACAAAAGAATTTTAGAAAACTTATAACCTTATTATAACATCCCTTTTAATTTGCCAATCCAACAAATATATTATACATAAGTTTACAAAATTTAATAATAAACAAACTCAATGAAATTTTTTTCGTTAGGTTGAGAATGATTTTCAAAATTAATACAAAATTTTCCCTTGTCTTATTCGGCAAGAAGAACGTTGCTATTTAAGCCAAAATGGAAGTTTTACCTTTTCCCAAGACACACAAATATATATATATATATATATATATTTAAAACTCTATGCATAAAGTACACAAAAAAAAGAAAGTGCTTGTTAGCAAGGGAGTGTGTCGACGGTAACTTTAATATAGAGACACTAACCAACTGGGGGCATTGAACTTACAGTGGGTACTTCTTAAGTCAGGATACGCGCTGTGTATGGCACAGTTGCTGCTGCTCTGCTTGCTGCTGCTCTGCTGCTGCTGCTGTTGCAACAATTCAAATACTTGTCAGTATTCTATCCCATTTTCCTAATTTGTAAATAAACCATAATTCAAAGACGAAACGTAGACGACGTTTTGCTCCATTCGGGACCAGTTATAAATAATCTATGCAGAATGTTTTATTCCCCTTTTTTATACCTCAACATTTGTTATTATTTGACTAGGAAACCTACAATAAATATCCCCTTTTTGTTTTGAAACATTAATGCCGTAAAAACTGATCCTTCTTTCGTCTCTGGAAATTCCATGTCATTTCCCAACCTAAAAAATCTGAATAGTTTTCCCACGACTCGTTAAGCCTCCACAACACGAGTCTCTGAGGGTGTCGTCTCCGTCTTCCCCAAAGAACCTGTCAGGTATTGTATGTTTTTTTCGACAATAAAATGCCCTTTTGGTCAACGGCTCCTTTTTCAATATGATGAAAGTGTTGACTTGTGGGGCGAAGAGATTTTATTGTCGTCGAGATTTTGTTGTTGTTACTTTTGCTGCTGGTTTTGCTTCTGCTCTGTTTTTTGCTGTTTTTTCCTGCTGCTGCTGCTATTTTGCTGTGCTGCTCCCGCCGCCGCCACTGCTCCTTCTGTTACTGTTCATGCTGTTACGATTCATGCTGCTTCTGCTTCTGGTACTGCTTCCCCAAAAGCTTTGCTGATGTTCCTACTGTTGCCGCTCCTCGCATGGCTCCTGCTACGGCTGCTGTTTCGTTTTCCCAGTGTCAATTTTTGTTCATCGATCGAGGAAAAATGAAAACCCTTTTGCTGACTTCCCGTGACCAGTCCTCGGGGGGGACGACCCCCTCTCCCGAGTCAATTATATATCAAAAAACTAACGTACTATTAATACAATCACAAAAAAATAAAAATTTTTTAAAGTATATTTCAATTCCACAATCCCAAAAACATAATTAGTTCTGTCATGGGACAAACAGAAAATTTAGAACGAGAAAAAATGTGACCGCTAATTATGCCCAAAGTGTTGCCGAGTTCTTAGACAAGCTTCTTGTTGGGAGAGTTGACCTCTCCCAGAAAGAGGCTCCTAACCATAGGCACAAAATACTCAAACCTTACCACAGCGTTAAGTGACCCAACGTCAAGGAAAGGGTGGGTAGAAGAACCTAACCTCATCGGACTAGGTAATTGCCTTCCCACCCACACTCAGTTAATATCAAGCTATAGTATATAAGTATAGTATATAAGCCACTTCTTCGCACATATGCTGTAGTCTTTCCAAGATTGATGGACTGATAACATCGACTCAAGGTTGGGGACTGATTACCTCAAACTCCTCCTGTTCTTCACGATTCTCCTTTGTATGGACTGATGAAGCCATTGTGTGGCGAAACATTTCCTCATTAAAGATACCCAAGTGTTGCATATGTGTCTAATTTACCAATCCAAATCTTGTTAGGGTCAGACGTGCCGAGGCATGGGGGATAATTAGGTATAATCCAAGCGGAAAATAGGAACAATTTCTTGGATAAAGAGCCCTTCACTGGCATCGAACATCCATTCCTGAAGGAAGCCTTGCAAAGGGGAGATTTTCAAATATATGTTTGAGCGAGCGCGTTTTATGTTTTACTCACCTAATTCACCTAATTGTGGTTGCAGGGGTCGAGACTCAGCTCCTGGCCCCGCCTCTTCGCTTCCCCTACTGGGTCTCTGCTCTCTGCTCCATGAGCTTTATCATACCTTGTCTTAAAACTATGATGGTTCCCGTCTCCACTATATCGTTCGCTAGACTATTCCCAACTACTCATGGCTGAAGAACTGCTTCCTAACATCCCCTTTTACTCATCTGAGTTTTCAGCTTCCAGTTGTGTCCCCTTGTTTCTGTGTTCCCTCTTTGGAACATCCTGTCACTTTCTATCTTGTTAATTCCCCGAGTATTTTGTAAAGTCGTTATCATGTCTCCTCTAACCCTTCTGTCCTCAAAAGTTGTTAATCCTATTTCCCTCAACCTTTCTTCATAGGACAGTCCCCTGAGTTGTGGAACTAACCTTGTCGCAAACCTTTTTCACTTTCTCTAATTTCTTGACATGCTTGACCAGGTGTGGGTTCCAGACTGGTGCTGATACTCTAGTATGGGCTGACATTTCACGGTGTACAGTGTTTTGAACGATTCCTTGTTAAGGTAACGGGAAAGCTAATCTTAGGTGTTATGTGTGTGTGTGTGTGTGTTAGTTAGTTACCATTTTGTCCCAGGCACATGTCGATTAGACACTAGGCCTGTTGTATATATGTGTGTGTGTTGTGTGTGTGTGTACGAAACACTTCGAAATTTTCGGCCCCGCCGGTGAACCGGGCCCTCCGTGCGTGAAGCAAGAGCGCTAGCCACCATGCCATCGGGGCGTGTAATTTTGTGTGTGTGTGTGGGGCGCGCGCGCGCGTATGTGTACACACCTGTTTATGGTTGCAGGGGGCAGTGCTCTCCTTGCCCCGCCTCTTCGCGGGTCGTTACTAGGTCGTTACTCTTCTTAAAGCTATGTATGATCCTGCCTCCACTACACTCTCCAGTTGTTCCCCTTCCTGAAAACTCTATGACTGAAGAAATACTTCCTAACATCCCTGTGACTCAACGAGTTCTCATCTTCCAGTTATGCCCCCTTGTTGCTGTGTTTTTTCTCTGAAACATTCTATCCCTATCCACCTTGTCAATTCCTCTCAGTATTTTATATGTTATCATGCCTTATCTTTCCCTCCTGTCCTCCAGTATCGTCAGGTTGTTTTCCCCTTAATCTCTCCTCGTAGGACATATAGCTCCGGGACTAGTCTTGTTGTAAACCTGGCATTTTCTCGGGAAATTTTTTAACGTGCTTGACCAGGTGTGGGTTTCGTACTGGTGCTCCTCTCAAATATGGCTTCACGTACACAGTGTACAGTGCCTTGAATGACTTCTTCAGTATCAAACTCTGTTCTCAGATCTGCCAGGCTCTCATGTGCTGCAGCAGTTATTTGGCTGATGTGCGACTCAGGAGATGTGATCGGGTTTTATACTCACCCCAAGATTCTTTCCTTGAGTGAGGTTTACAGTCTTTGCCCCCCCAGCCTGTACTCTGCGGTCTTCTTTGACCTTCCCCAATCTTCATAACTTTGCACTTGGTGGGTTAAACTTCAAAAGCCAATTCTTGAACTATCTTGCAGCCTGTCTAGATCCCTACCTGATCCTCGTAAGCTTGAATTTTCCGCATTAGCTTCACATCGTAAGCAAACAGGGACACCTCTGAGTCTATCCCTTTCAGTCATGTCATTCCATATACCAGAAACAGCACTGACCCTAGGACTGACCTTTTGGAACCCCGCTCGTCCCTGGGCTCACCGTGACACCTCTTCACGTACCATCACTCGTTGTTTCCTTCCTGTCAGGTATTCCCTGATTCATTTAAGTGTCTTTCCTGTTATTCCTTTCTCCTCTAGCTTTTTCACTAATGTCTTGTGCGGAACTGTGTCGAAAGCCTTCTTAGTCCACGAAAATGCAGTCTACCCACACTTCTCTCTCTCCCTTTACTTTCTTTTCCTTCTCGTGAAACTCCGGAGGGTTGTGACACAGGATTTTCCCTATTTGAAACCTTTTTAATATCCTTTTACCCAATTCCTTTCTAGGGGTTCCACCAGTCTTTTCCTGAAAATCTTCTCTTGACTTTTCGTACATGCTTGCGTGCGTGCTGCGTGAATGAATGAAGAGAGAGAGAGAGAGAGAGAGAGAGAGGGAGAGAGGAGAGAGGAAGAGTTTTTTACCATTTTTTCCAGGGACGTCGTTAAACAGGCCGTTTATGTATGTGTGTGTAACGAAACACTTCGAAATATTTCAGCCCCGCCGGGGTTTAACCCGGGCCCCCCGTGGGGAAGCGAGCGCTAGCCACCATGCCATCCCGGGGCTGTTGTGTGTGTGTGCGGGGGGGTGTGTGTGTGTGTGTAAAACAAACAATCACTCAGCAATGTGGGTTAACCATATTAAAATTGGTCAGTGTTGAAAGTGGATTAAAAAAAACTTATTTTTTTTCCCCTTTACATTTTTTTTGGGGTTTTTCTCCCGTTCATATTACGAGAACCAACTAAACACAATAATGAAAGTTTGAAGCCGTCAGAAAAGGCATTCTTCAGTAACTGATCTGAAACTAACAATTTAAGCTTTAAAAAAGTTCATAAAATTTAAAATTTGCACCCCCAGACTAAACTTTGGGGATCATCTTTCTTTGAATGCGTTGTCAATAATATTTTGAACCAACGAAAAACATTCTTTATTTTCTGAATGAAAATTTAAATGAATTTGGTCCTCGTTACCATACAGAAGTGTTGAAAATTTGAAGGCGATTGTGGGAGTTCTCGAGTTATGAGCGAATTATAATCAAGTGTTGTAGGAAGACGAAAAAGGAAGAAACAACAACTCGGCAACACCTTAAGTTACCCCCAGGGGTACCTAAAAGTTCAGGCTACCCTTTTAAAAGGGCCCGTTTGGAACCATGAAAATAAATATAATAAAAATGCATAACCCCAAAACCCCAAACTTAAAAAACCTATAAACTATGTTGCAGTTTTTTCCATCAGCATTATTTTTGTGTTTACACAAAAAATTTTCTTGCTGGTCTCCCCGAAGACAACATATCAGTGATTGATCAAGATCTGTTTTACAAGAGATCCTTTCACTGACT
>WNWK01039710.1:0-17319 GCA_009830355.1 Cherax destructor
AATCATTCTGTCTTTCCTTCTTTTCTTTCCCAACCCCCCAAAAACCCCCCTCCTCAGCTCTGGATTATTTTGGAACCCCCACCCCTCCAATTTCCAAACCCTTCTCTCTTATATTAAATAAACATTGACCCAGCGCATCCCCTCCTCAGCCTTCTCCTCTTGAAATTCCCCCTGTTCCCCCATAAAAATTTGGTTAACTATCTCTCCATTTCCTTCTTTCTTCCATGGAAAAGTTCTTTGTCTCCCCAAAGTGCTCCCCCCCTTTTCCCCTCATCAATTTTTGTTCCCCTCCCCTTTAAAAGAATCGGCTTCCCTCCCAAATATCTGAATAATTCCCTCCTCCTCTCTTTAATCTGATACCAATCTTTCTCACCTAATCTTTTTTTTTCCTCACCCTTCCTTTCCTATATTCATTTTCCCTTTTTCTTTTTTACACCCCTCCAAATTCATCCCCAACCTCTGAAACGGACCTCCATTTTCTTTTGATTCTTTATCTTTTCCCCCCCTTTTGAAGACCCTGCATTCCTTCTCTTCAACCCCATCTTTGAAAAACCACGGTGACATCAAAATCCTTGTCTAAGGCCCTTTTTTTGGGAATGCCCCCCCCCCTTTAAATCTAACTATAATTAATAAAAAAAATAAAATTATTATTTGCGCCCCTGTCATCAGGTTTTTTTATTCCGCCTTGCCATTGGAATCCACCGGGTAGCCTCGCCCTCTCTCTCTCTCTCTCTCTCTCTCTCTCTCTCTCTCTCTCTCTCTCTCTCTCTCCCTCTCCTCTCTCTCTCTCTCTCTCTCTCTCTCTCTCTCTCTCTCTTCTCTCTCTCTCTCTCTCCCTTCCCACTTCAGCCTTCCCCAGGTTCATTTTCCCGGAATCCATCCCCCGCCCCGGATTTTCCCCCTTTCCTCATTCCCCCCAAAGTACCTCAAACCTGATTCTTGTTTCCCCCGGGTTCATTTTCAGAAATCCTTCCTTCCCCCCGGATGCCCCCCTTCCCCCTTAAAGGTCAGCGAGTTGGTCTTCCTTTCCCCCGGATCAGTGCCCCAGGAGTCCCTTGTGCCACATCACTTTGCCCCCCTTCCATTTCCCCAAAATTCCGGTATTCATGCCTTCCCCAGGTTCATGTTGGGAATCCCCGTCTCCCCCAGATTTTTTCCTTTCCCTTCCCAAGTTCAACCTCAAAAAAACCCTTTCCCCCGGGTTCATGTCCCGGAATCCACCCGTTGCTCCCGGATGTCTTCCCTTCCCCACTTACCCAAGTTCAAACCTCAACAACAACCTTCCCCAAGTTCATGTACCCGGAACCCATCCGTTCGCTCCCGGTGTCTCCTTTCACTTCCCAAGTTCAACCTAAACAACAACCTTCCCCAAGTTCATGTATCCAGGAATCCATCCTTTCCCTCCCCGGATTTTCCTTTACTTCCCCAGTCAGCGGTGCCTTCCCTGGATCAGTGTCCAGGAGTCCCTGTCACCTCAGGTGGACTCCCTTCCCCCCCCCAAAAGTCAGCGGTTGCCACTCCCAATGCCTGTTGGGTGGAAACTTGGTCTTGTCTAGCTGGTCTGGTGGTGACTGTCCAGGTGGGTGGAATTACTGGGGTGACACACAGAAACTGCGTCCAGTAATTCACCCCCCAGACAGCCCGCCATACACCAACTAGACGAGCAATTCACACTCACCCACCGAAGAGGCTAATTAAGGAAGATTTTGGACTTTATTTATGTTGCATTATGTATCTTTAAAAAATACATAATTCTCAATTATATAACTGAGTAAGTGTGGTGGTGAATGTTTATTCTAGATAGATATTGTCCGTTTTTTTTATCTGTTTGTTTTCCTCCGTGCAAAAAGCTTGTGTGTGTTAATCAGTTTTCTTTTGTGTATTTTTGTAATTTGTATATTCATCTTATTTTTTCAACCACATTTACGTATCTCCACATATACAACCTACACATAACCAATTCAGTTCTCTGTATCACACTTACCCACTAAAGTAAATCATTTGGGACAATATCTGACCTTGTAATAAGACAATAAGTTAAGTCTTGTATTTACTGGGAAAACGTTTCGTCCCAGAACTTTATCAATCAATCAAAGATTTATAAAGTCTACCAGGACTGTATTTACCCGTCAAAGGGGTTCATAAATCTACCATCTTTATCAATCGAGATTGATAGAAAAAAGTAATAGATCTATCAGAGTTTCATAGATAAAGTAATAGATCTATTAATCAGAAAATTGATAGAGCAAATTCATATCTCCCCCCCCCACTCTGAGGGCTTTCTGAAATTGGTTCTACAATCGTAGGTTAACTGAGAGTGATCGAAAGCTGCGTTGCTGTCAGCACGAAGTGGATGAATCTACAGACATTCAACATATTCCTCAAGCTATTTTGTTCCTATTTAAAAAACGATGGAAATGTATAAGAAGAACTCTTAGACCTGATAAGTTTAAAGGAAAACCAAAAAGGCAATAACATAAAAAAAGCATTAACAAAGCTTTATTAAATGCTCAACTACCATTATATAAAGTTATTAGTATTGCAACAGACGGGTCACCTGCTGTGGTGATCAAAATACTGGCCTAGTTGGGCAACTGACACATGATCTCAACTATCCTGAATTCTCTGTATCCAGTGTATCATCCATCTTGAACATTTTAGTAAACCTTAAGATCAACAATGTATCATCCATCTTGAACATTTTTGTAAGTAAACACTTTAAGATCAACAATGTATCATCCATCTTGAACATTTAGTAAGTAAACACTTCAAGATCAACAATGTATCATCCATCTTGAACATTTAGTAAGTAAACACTTGAACTCAACAATGTATCATCCATCTTGAACATTTAGTAAGTAAACACTTGAAGCTCAACAATGTATCATCCATCTTGAACATTTAGTAAGTAAACACCTTAAGCTCAACATTGTAATAAATTCCGTTTCAAAATTGTGAATTTCATTCGGACAAGTGCGAAAACACCGTAAATTTAGAAATTTTGTTGAGGATCTGAAGCTTGAAGACAAGTCAAGTGAGCTTTGATTCTACTGTATTGTAAGATGACTGTCAACTACCAGTCTGTTGAAGACTTTTGTTACTCTTTTAAACCAATCATTTATTTCATGAGAAAAAATGAAATAGCCACAACTAGATCAGTAATGGGTACAGGATGTGATGTTATTTACAGAAGTAATGCAACATCTCCAATATTTAAATCTGGCACTTCAAGGAACAAAGTTATTAACAGAACTTAGCCAATCAGTTTTAGTTTTCAGAATAAAATAAAAAAAAATTCAATGAAATCTGACAACAAAGAAATCTTATCACTTTCCCGACATGAAATTAAGAATAACTACTTTTCCTGATGTTGAAATTAAAGACAGTAAATTGAAGCAATAAGAAGGAAACTTAAAAACACTTTATAATGATTTTTAGAACAGGCTTGAGAAACAGAAAAAGTTAAAGTATGTTTTGAATTTCTTGTGACTCCTCTAGTGATTGATGTCATCAACGATGGATGTCCTGTTGTTGCATCTTTAGTGATTGATGTCATCAACGACGGATTTCTTGTTGTTGCATCTTTAGTGATTGATGTCATCAACGATGGATATCCTGTTGTTGCATCTTTAGTGATTGATGTCATCAACGATGGATGTCCTGTTGTTGCATCTTTAGTGATTGATGTCATAACGATGGATGTCCTGTTGTTGCACCTTTAGTGATTGATGTCATCAACGATGGATATCCTGTTGTTGCATCTTTAGTGATTGATGTCATCAACGATGGATGTCCTGTTGTTGCATCTTTAGTGATTGATGTCATCAACGATGGATGTCCTGTTGTTGCACCTTTAGTGATTGATGTCATCAACGATGGAGGTCCTGTTGTTTCATGTTTAGTGATTGATGTCATCAACGATGGAGGTCCTGTTGTTTCATCTTTAGTGATTGATGTCATCAACGATGGATGTCCTGTTGTTGCATCTTTGCCACGTATGTTGCTTCAATAGAAACAGAGCTAATTGAGCTGCAGGAAGACGTGGGTTTAAAGATAGTACATAAAGCTCATCTCTAACTAATTTTGGAAACAAATCCCAGAAGCCAAGTGTCCCAGTCTTCAGAAAACTGGCTACCCACTACTCTGTGTTTGGGACATCCTACTGTGTGAGTCTCTCTGTAATGAAATTGATCAAGTCAAAACATGGTAGTATCTTCACTAAGAGTCACTTCACTGAGCTTCTTACAACAGTTCTGACACTAAGAGTCACTTCACTGAGCTTCTTACAACAGTTCTGACAATCTATCAGTCAGATTTTAAACTATTAAC
Organism: Cherax destructor; assembly: GCA_009830355.1. NCBI lineage: Eukaryota > Metazoa > Arthropoda > Malacostraca > Decapoda > Parastacidae > Cherax > Cherax destructor. Next base: position 4,330 of record WNWK01039710.1, read on the forward strand.
TGCAAAATGAAGGTTCAGTCTAAGCCTTCAACCAGCAGAGATTAAACATATTCTGCTTTCGTGAGTATTTTTTATAAATACAATTCTAAAGAATATTTGCTGTGGTTCTTGGACATTCAAAATGAATGGAAAGTATTATAGGTGACTTGTCTTGTTGACGACTTGTCCACCACTGCCTGCTCGGTACATTGATTTAAGAAAGGTAAAGTAGGACCCATGAGGCAAGGGAAAGTGATCTGTTAACCTCTAAGTTGAGACAAAAGAGAGTAAACTCCCTCTCTCTCCCCTCTCTCTCTACACACACACACACACACACACACACGGAGTCAGGAGCTAGCAACTCGCTGGATTTCATTCTCAAGTTCTAAATTTTTAAAATTAAGAGAAACTTTATATTTTTCGGTCGCAGGTAATGAAAATATTCTTGTTAGCTTAGTATGACACCCGGATAACTTAGTGTGACACCCGGATAACAGTGTGACACCCGGATAACTTAGTATGACACCAGGATAACTTAGTATGACACCAGGATAACTTAGTATGACACCAGGATAACAGTAAGACACCCGGATAACTAGTGTGACACCAGGATAACTTAGTATTTACACCCAGATAACTTAGTATGACACCCGGATAATTTAGTGTGACACCCGGATAACAGTGTGACACCAGGATAACTAGTGTGACACTCGATTACTTAGTGATACCGGATAACAGTGTGACACCAGGATAACTTAGTGTGACACCAGGATAACTTAGTGTGACACTCGGATTACTTAGTGATACCCGGATAACTTAGTGTGACACCAGGATAACTTAGTGTGACACTCGGATTACTTAGTGATACCCGGATAACTTAGTGTGATATTATAATAATTTCCTGTGACAAACCACGGTATGGGTGGGGTTAGAACCCATAGCAGTGGGTCGTAAGACTACAGGTCAGTGAGTCACCTTCACATCATCACTAGAGCTTCAGTCACCTTCACATCATCACTAGAGCTTCAGTCACCTTCACATCATCACTAGAGCTTCAGTCACCTTCACTTCCTCACTAGAGCCTCAGTCACCTTCACATCATCACTAGAGCTTCAGTCACCTTCACATCATCACTAGAGCTTCAGTCACCTTCACTTCCTCACTAGAGCTTCAGTCACCTTCACTTCCTCACTAGAGCCTCAGTCACCTTCACATCATCACTAGAGCTTCAGTCACCTTCACTTTCTCACTAGAGCCTCAGTCACCTTCACATCATCACTAGAGCTTCAGTCACCTTCACATCATCACTAGAGCTTCAGTCACCTTCACATCATCACTAGAGCTTCAGTCACCTTCACATCATCACTAGAGCTTCAGTCACATTCACATCATCACTAGAGCTTCAGTCACCTTCACATCATCACTAGAGCTTCAGCCACCTTCACTTCCTCACTAGAGCCTCAGTCACCTTCACATCATCACTAGAGCTTCAGTCACCTTCACATCATCACTAGAGCTTCAGTCACCTTCACATCATCACTAGAGCTTCAGTCACCTTCACTTCCTCACTAGAGCTTCAGTCACCTTCACTTCCTCACTAGAGCCTCAGTCACCTCCACTTCCTCACTAGAGCCTCAGTCACCTTCACATCATCACTAGAGCTTCAGTCACCTTCACATCATCACTAGAGCCTCAGTCACCTCCACTTCCTCACTAGAGCCTCAGTCACCTCCACTTCCTCACTAGAGTTTCAGTCACCTTCACATCATCACTAAAGCTTCAGTCACCTTCACTTCCTCACTAGAGCTTCAGTCACCTCTACTTCCTCACTAGAGCCTCACTCACCTTCACATCATCACTAGAGCTTCAGTCACCTTCACTTCCTCACTAGAGCTTCAGTCACCTCTACTTCCTCACTAGAGCCTCAGTCACCTCCACTTCCTCACTAGAGTTTCAGTCATCTCCACTTCCTCACTAGAGCTTCAGTCACCTCTACTTCCTCACTAGAGCCTCAGTCCCCTCCACTTCCTCACTAGAGCTTCAGTCACCTCCACTTCCTCACTAGAGCCTCAGTCACCTCCACTTCCTCACTAGAGCCTCAGTCACCTCCACTTCCTCACTAGAGCTTCAGTCACCTCCACTTCCTCACTAGAGCCTCAGTCACCTCCACTTCCTCACTAGAGCTTCAGTCACCTCCACTTACTCACTAGAGCTTCAGTCACCTCCACTTCCTCACTAGAGCTTCAGTCACCTCCACTTCCTCACTAGAGCTTCAGTCACCTTCACTTCCTCACTAGAGCTTCAGTCACCTCCACTTCCTCACTAGAGCTTCAGTCACCTCCACTTCCTCACTAGAGTATCAGTCACCTCCACTTCCTCACTAGAGCCTCAGTCACCTCCACTTCCTCACTAGAGCTTCAGTCACCTCCTCTTCCTCACTAGAGCTTCAGTCACCTCCACTTCCTCACTAGAGTTTCAGTCACCTCCACTTCCTCACTGGAGCTTCAGTCACCTTCACTTCCTCACTAGAGCTTCAGTCACCTTCACTTCCTCACTAGAGCCTCAGTCACCTCCACTTCCTCACTAGAGCTTCAGTCACCTTCACTTCCTCACTAGAGCCTCAGTCACCTTCACATCATCACTAGAGCTTCAGTCACCTTCACATCATCACTAGAGCTTCAGTCACTTTCACTTCCTCACTAGAGCTTCAGTCACCTTCACTTCCTCACTAGAGCCTCAGTCACCTCCACTTCCTCACTAGAGCTTCAGTCACCTTTACATCATCACTAGAGCTTTAGTCACCTTCACTTCCTCACTAGAGCCTCAGTCACCTTCACATCATCACTAGAGCTTAAGTCACCTTCACATCATCACTAGAGCTTCAGTCACCTTCACATCATCACTAGAGCTTCAGTCACCTTCACATCATCACTAGAGCTTCAGTCACCTTCACATCATCACTAGAGCCTCAGTCACCTTCACATCATCACTAGAGCTTCAGTCACCTCCACTTCCTCACTAGAGTTTCAGTCACCTTCACTTCCTCACTAGAGCCTCAGTCACCTCCACTTCCTCACTAGAGCTTCAATCACCTCCACTTCCTCACTAGAGCTTCAGTCACCTCCACTTCCTCACTAGAGTTTCAGTCACCTTCACTTCCTCACTAGAGCCTCAGTCACCTCCACTTCCTCACTAGAGCTTCAGTCACCTTCACTTCCTCACTAGAGCTTCAGTCACCTCCACTTCCTCACTAGAGTTTCAGTCACCTTCACTTCCTCACTAGAGCTTCAGTCACCTCCACTTCCTCACTAGAGCTTAAGTCACCTTCACTTCCTCACTAGAGCCTCAGTCACCTCCACTTCCTCACTAGAGCCTCAGTCACCTTCACTTCCTCACTAGAGTTTCAGTCACCTCCACTTCCTCACTAGAGCCTCAGTCACCTTCACTTCCTCCGGGCCCGTCACCTCCCCTTCCTCACTAGAGTTTCAGTATCCCTTCCTCCGAGCTTCCCGTAACCTCCATTTCATCACTAGGCCTCAGTCCCCTCCACTTCCCCACTGGCTTCAGTCACCTCCACTTCCTCCTGGCCTCAGTCACCTTCACTTCCTCACTAGAGCCCAGTCCCCCCACTTCCTCCAGAGCTTCTCACCTCCCTTCCTCACTGGCCCCAGTCCCCCCACTTCCTCACTAGGTTCAGTCCCCCCACTTCCTCACTAATTATCACCTCCCTTCCCCACTGGCTTCCCCTCCCCCCACTTCCTTACTAGGTTTAGTCACCTCCACTTCCTCACTAGGCAAGTCACCTCCACTTCCTCACTGAGCTTCCCCTCCCCCCCCTTCCCTAGGTTTCAGTCCCCCCCTTCCTCACTAGAGCTTAAGTCACCCCCCCCTTCCTCACCCCGAGCTTAAGTCACCTCCACTTCCTTACTAGAGTTTCAGTCACCCCCACTTCCCCTGAGCCTCAGTCACCTCCCTTCCCCCCCTGACTTATCACCTTCACTTCTCCTAGGCCTCGTCACCCCACTTCCTCCTAGAGCCTCAGTCCCCCCCTTTTCCTGGCGTCACCTTCACTTCCTCCCTAGGCTTTAGTCCCCCCACTTCCCCCACAGAGCCTCAGTCACCCCCACTTCCTCACTGAGCCTCAGTCACCTCCACTTCCCCCTGGGGCCCCCAAATCACCTTCACTTCCTCCAGAGCCCCCCGTCATTCCCCTTTTCCCCACTAGGCCTCTTCCCCTTTCCCCTTTTCCCCCTAGGGGGCCCCCAGTCCCCTTTCCCCCTTCCCCCCCTGGTCTCAGTCACCTTAATTTCCCTTTAAAGAGGCCTCAATCACCCACCCCCAAAAAGGGGCACCCAGGGGTCTTCAAAAGGGGGGCCCCCACTACCTTTCAGGGGGGTCATTAAAAAAGTTCCTCTAGTCTAATCAAACCATAAAATTTCCCCCTATTTTCACTTCCTTATGATACTGCTGCTTCTGCTGTTTTTTTCCCCGTTTCTTTGCTATTTGTTTTCTTTTTCCCCCCAACATCTATTAAACCCCTATTAATTCAGTCATCCTCTTCTCCTTCTTGCTGTTTTACTAATTTATAACCTTCAGATTTTTAAAAATACATCATCTCTAACACAACATGTGTGGGGACACACAGCTTTCATTAACTTTAAACAATATTACTATATTTTGCAACATATCCTCAAATTTTAAAAAATATGCATTTTGGGACTGTACAAAATTTTTTGGGAAATTTATAAAAAATTTTTTTTTTTTAATGAAATTTTTTTGAAAAATTAAAAAAGGGGGTGGACAAACGTCTTAGTTTTTTTTTTTTTTTTTTTTTTTTTTTTTTTTTTTTTTTTTTTTTTTTTTTTTTTTTTTTTTTTTTTTTTTTTTTTTTTTTTTTTAAAAAAAAAAAAAAAAAAAAAAAAAAAAAAAAAAAAAAAAAAAAAAAAAAAAAAAAAAAAAAAAAAAAAAAAAAAAAAAAAAAAAAAAAAAAAAAAAAAAAAAAAAAAAAAAAAAAAAAAAAAAAAAAAATTATAAAACCCCCCCAAAAAAAAAAGCGGGAAAAACCGAAAAAATTTTAAAAAGCAAAAAAATTTAAGGGAAAACCCTTTTTGGCCCTTTTGGGGAAAATATGACAAAACCCCTCCAGAACAATGGAATATAACCGGAAAAATCGTCAATAACGATGATATATGGGGAAAACCTTTATGAACGATGGAATATGACGGGGGAAACCCCCTTCTGGCAATGGAATATGACGGGAAAACCCTTTTTTGAGCAAGGGGAAAATGACGGGAAAACCCCTTCTAAAAAAATGGAATATGACGGGGGAAAACCCTTTCCCCGAGCAAAATTGACAGGGAAACCCGTTCTAAAAAATGGAATATGACAGGGGGGGGCCTTTTTCCCCGCGATGGAATATGACGGGGAAAACCCCCCTTTCCCGAACGATGGTATATGACAGAGAAACCCGTGCAGAACGTGAAATTTTAAAAAAACCCATGGGAACGGGGAAAATTAAAAAAAAAAATTCGATTGAATATGTCCGGAAAAAAATCAAGAACGATGGAATATGATCGGGAAACCAGTCCAGAACAAGGGGGAAAAATGACAAGGAAACCCTTAAAAAAAGATGGAATATGACAGAGAAATCCTGAAGAATGATGGAATATGACAGTGAAACACCTGCAGAACAAGGGGAAAAAGAGTGGGGAAAACGGGGGAGGACAAGGGAAATTTTGGAAAAAAAACCCGCCCCGAACGACGGAATAGATAGCAAAAAACCCTCGAGACCCCGGGGGAATTTTAAAGGGAAACCTATCCAGAGTAAAGGGAAAAAAAAAAAGAGATACCCCCCAAAAAACGATGGAAACTTGGAAAAACCCAGCAAAACAATAAAATATGACGCGGAAACCCGCCCAAAACACACTGGAAAATGACGGAAAAACCGTCGAGAAAAATTTGGGAAAATGACAGGGAAACCTGTCCAGAAGGATGAAATATGACAGTAAAAACCCTTTGAGCAATGGAATGTGACGGTGAAACCCGTCAAAAACAAAAGGAAAAAAAAAGGGGAAACTCGAAGAAACAATGGAATATGGGGGGGAAACCCCCCCCCAAAAAAAAAGGGGAATTTTAAAAGGGGAAAATTTTTCCCGGTTGATGTAATATGAGGGGAAACCCCCCATTCAGAACGATGGAATATGCCAGGGAAACACCCCCAAAAAAACATATCTTGAACAAAAAAGGGGGGGAAAACCCCCCCCGGGGCAATGGAACAGGGGGGGGAAAACCCCCGTCATTGATCGACGGAATATACCATAAAAACCGCCCCAGAACGATGAAAAGTTAAAAAAAAATTTCCCGGCGCGATTGAATACGGGGGGAAAAAAACCCGTGGGACTTTGGAATATGGGGGGGAAAAACCAAAACTAAAACGATGGAATTTTGATAGGGAAACTGATAAAAAAAGGGGGAAATTTTGACAGGGAAACCTGAACAAAACAATGTAATATAAAAAGGGGAAAACCCTTCCCCTGAACGATGGAATATGGGGGGAAATTCCGTACAGAACGATTTAATTTGACCGGAAAATCAGCCCTATAACGGGGGAATAAAAAAAAAAGCCGTCAAGAAGATGGAATATGGGGGGAAACCCCCCCAAAAAATGGAATATGGGGGGGAAACCCCCTTTTAAAAAACAGGGGAAAGGGGGGGGAAAATATGAAAGGAAGCCCCTGCAGGAAGATGGAATACCCCCAAAAAAAACCCAGAAAACAAAAAAATTAAAAAGGGGAAAAATTGAGGGGAAAAAAAAACCAAAAACCCCGGGTAAACATCCCCGGGAATGGGGGGGGAAACCCCCGTCCTGCTTAAAATATGACAAAAAAAAACCGTCCCGACAAAAAAATTTTGGGGGGAAACCCCCCCCCAAAAAAATGGAATATGACAGGAGACATGTCAAAAAGGGGGAATATGGGGGGGGAAAAACCCCCCCCAGAACAATGGAATATGACAGTGAAACCCCCCCCTAAAAAAAGGAAAGGGGGGGAAAACTCACAAACAACAATGGAAAAAAAAAAGGGAAACCCGGGGAAAAGGAGGGAAAAAAAGAAAAAAAAAGGCCTATGCAGTACGTTGGCATATGACACGAAAACTTTTCCCCGCATGATGGAATTGAAAAAGAAAAATCAAGAAAAAGGGAAATTTTACAGGGACCCTCACCCCCGAATGATGTAATATGACAGGTAAATTCGCCCCGAACGAGGGGGAAAATGGCGGGGGAAAATCGTCCAGAACGATGGAATAGGGGGGAAACTCGCCCCGAACGATAAAAAAGGGGGAGGAAACCTCCAGAACGATGGAATAGGGGGGAAACTCGCCCCGGGGAAAGATGGAATATAGGGAAACTCGCCCCGAACGATGGAATATGAGGGGGGAAAATCGCCCCGAACGAGGGGAAAATGAGAGGGAAACTAAAGAAAAAAATTTTGATTTTGGGGGGGAAAAAAGGCTATAAGGGGAAAATTTTTTTTTTTTCTTTCCCTGGGGAAAAAAGAGTAAAACCCAGGAGCAAAATGTCTTTTTTTTTAAAAAAATCTTAATTGACCCCTGATGATGTCGTTGACATGGCCAAAAATTTTACCCCTGACGCCCCCGGTTGTGCCCGACGTGCCCCGTTGATCCATGACGAGGGGGCGTGTCTGACGGGCCATTGATCCTGACGAGGGGGCTTTTCTGACGTGCCCTTTTATTGATCCATGACGAACAGGTCGTGCCCCCACGTGACCCAAACCCCCCTCCCGACGACAGGTCGTGTCCGGCGTGCCCGGTTAACCCTGGGGGTCGTTCGAACGACCTTGATTGATCCCTGACGGCAGGGTCGGGCTGGCGTGGGCCGTTGATCCCCGACAGGTCGTGTCTGACGTGACCCGGCGGGGTCCTGGGAACAGGTCTGCCCGGGGGCGTGCCCTTTTAAATGATCCATGACGGCGGGGGGGTTTTTTGACGTGCCCTTTTTACTGATCCTGAAAACCGGGTCGTGTCTGACGGGCCTTGACTGATCCATGACGACGGTCGTGTCTGGCGTGACCTTGACTTGTGTTTTTTTCCCCCAAAAGGGGATATTTTTTTACAGTTATCAATACAAAAAAAATTTAAACCCCTTTATGTACCCCCGCAACCTTGTGTAGTTTATGTACCAGCATCTTTTTATTAACGCATTTTTAAAAGGGGGTTTTTCCGGGGGCCCCGGGGGGTTGGGGGGCCCGATAAACCCGGGGCTGTTACTGTTTGCCACGCAAACCGACATATGAACACAGTAATGTTGATGAATGGCTCCCGAAAAACCGAAAAAGTTAATTAAACATGTGCAACGATTGGGGGGCCCAAAAATCCGAAAATTTTTTTCACGGGTTTTTAATTTTTTCCCTTTTTAACTACAGCCTGGGGGGGGGCGGGGGCTAATTTTTTTTGCCTGTCCCCCCCCCTTTTTTGAAAAAACCAGGGGGGGATTGGTAATTTCCCCCCCCTGTATGCTTGGGGGCATAAATTTTAACTTCCTCACCCCCTTTCCCCAAAAAAAGTACCAGGTTGTGCATTTTAAAAAAAAGGGGGGGGGAAAAAAATTTAACGGGGCCCTTTTTAAGAAATGAAAAAATTTTTCTTTTTTTAATTTTTAAAAGGGGGGGGGGGCCCCCCTATGCTAGATTTTAGGGGAAAAAAACCCTTTTTTTAAAACAAAAATTAATTTTTAAATTTTATTAATGGTATAAAAAAAACCCCCCAAGATGATGTTTAAAAGGGGGGCAAGACACAGAAGAAGCCTAATAAGTAGGGAAAAAGTTTTGACAACAGATAAAAAATGTTTTCATGTCTTTGCATTTAGTTATTTTTTTATTTTTTTTTATGTTTGTCCCTAAAAAAGCATAGGCATCCTCCGGGGGGAGGGCGCCTTTTTTGAATCACAGCATTATGTGGGGGCGGGAAAGAACTGGCTGTCTTTTTTTTTACTTGGGCCCCCCACATGGAAAAAGGCTCACATTCTTCTTGGAAGGTCTCTCCCCCCCTTTTTTTTATGAAAGGGGGGGTTCAGTGCGGGATCAGTTCAGTGTAACTGGTTTTTTCATCATCTTCCACCAATCGCTCTTCTTCCCCCCGCACCCACTTTTCTGTAACCACAATTTTTCAAACCTCTAACACTACTTTTTTAAACCTACCCATACATCTTCTACCCATTGCCTATACCCCACACTGCCCATCTGTCCTCCAACAGTTGTTTATATCTTGCCCTAAGGAAGAGGTAGCAATGTTGAAGGATCAGTTATGGAGAGAGAACAAGGAACATAAATGTATAAATTCAAGGATTTTGTGGTTTAAAAAATAAGGGCCGGATGTGAAAAGTGAGTCATAATGATCATGGATCACCTCTTACTTGCTGTTTCCATTTTTCTTGTATCCCATCTAACTTTTACTCTCACTGTAGCTACAACTAAAAAGTGATTTGATATATCTGTGGCCCTCTATAAGCATGTACATCCTGAAGTCGACCCAACAGTGGTTCCAATACGTAGTTTAACAAACTTCTGTCATTCGTCCTAAAAATGTGTGTTTCCTATACCAAATCCTTTTATACAAAGTTCAATCAAATGCCCCCATTTCATTTTCACCTGACCCCAAACTTACCTACCACCCCTCTCTAAAGCTTCTTCTACTTTAGCATTTAGGTTCCCTCCCACAATTACTCTCTCATTTGGCTAAAAGGTTTCCCTACACACTACTTAACATCTCCCAAAATATCTCCTCTACCTCCTCTCTTCTCCAGGTTCATACACACTCATTATGGCCCACTTTTCACATCCACCCTTATTTTAATTCCATAATCCTTGAATTTATACCCCCTTTTCTTCTCCATAACTGATCCTTCAACATTGCTACCCCTTCCTTAGCCCTAATCTCTCAGATACTCCTGATTTAATCTCAATTATTTCCCCCAGCTTTGTTTCGCTTAGGGCTGGGGACATCCAATTTTTCATTCATACGTTTGCAATCATTTCTTTCTTATCATCTTTATATTTTAACTGATATAGAATAACGACAGGCTTGGTGAATAACCAATTAAGTTTTGGAGTGCAGTAACCAGGACACATCCGTCTTGCAGGTTGCTCTGGGGATGTACACTGCTATTATTAACAAGGACTCTCTCAGGCCATCTCTTGTTTATATTAAGTTACTTATTCTTGTAAACTTTAAATACCTACTCACGCCCTCCCCAAGAACAAGCTTCCATGTACTTCTCTTGTGTGTGTTCCCAACAAAACCAGGAACCAGTACACTTGGTGTTTTCTTATATAAAGCCGTGAACGGTATTCATTTTTCCTAGAAAGAGTTAGGATACACGAGGAAGGCAAGCAGGTAAGCTTCAGCTTTGAAGGCTGTCAATTTCCTGAGTATCACTGGGTGCTTCATTTCACCAGTATACTAACATAAATTCAAAATTTAACTCTGGAATTATGATTTAAGTAAACTATCTATCTAGAATATATACCCTGAAGAGAGACCTCTCGGCGTATATATCCTGTGATGAATTAGACACATGTGCAACATCTGCGTATCTTTATTATGTAGACGTTTCGCCAACCAGTGACTTTATCAATACAATACAGAAGAGGTAGAAGGTATGTCAGCCTAGGAGCGGTGTTCAATACCGCAATCTTGATGGATCTGAAGGAGCAGGTGTTCAATACCCCAGTCTTGATGGATCCCGAAGGGGCAGGTGTTCAATACCGCAGTCTTGATGGATCTAAAGCACAGGCAGCAAGACTTGGGCTTATACAGCAGAGTCAGTTGAAATGATGGTAATGTCACTGGTAGGTGGGATTCCCAGTAGAGGTAGGTCAGTGGTCATGCCCTTAGTGTGGTGGAAGTAGGTCTGCCCTAGAGTAGGTGGAAGTAAGTCATGCCCTAGAGTAGGGGGAAGTAGTTCATACCCTAGAGTAGGTGGAAGTAGGTCATGCTCTAAAGTAGGTGGAAGTAGGTCATGCCCTAGAGTAGGTGGAAGTAGGTCATACCCTAGAGTAGGTGGAAGTAGGTCATGTCCCAGAGTAGGTGGAAGGGTCATGCCCTAGAGTAGGTGGAAGTAGGTCATGCCCTAGAGTAGGTAGAAAGTGGTCATGGGCCCCAGAATAGGTAGAAGTAGGTCATGCCCTAGAGTAGGTCATGCCCTAGAATGGGTGGAAGATGTCATGCCCTAGAATAGGTGGAAGTAGGTCATGTCCTAGGTAGGTGGAAGTAGGTCATGCCCTAGAGTAGGTGGAAGTAGGTCATGCCCTAGAGTAGGTGGAAGTAGGTCATGCCCTAGAGTAGGTGGAAGTAGGTCATGCCCTAAGTAGGTGGAAGTAGGTCATGCCCTAGAGTAGGTGGAAGCAAGAAAATCCCCACCTGCCCTGGATAAGTGAACCCCATCCCTGGCATACATGTCATTTCGGCCATGAAGTGGTCCGTTGCAAATGAATGGTACTGCATTATCCTTACAGTGTTTGTCCAGCCAGCAATTGACACCAATTGCCCGGACAGCCATTCATCTCCCAAATCCTCTCCTTGGAAAAAACCCATATGACAGGGGTTTCCCCCCCTTCTTCCTAATTATGTCTTTGCTGACCTATACCTGCTAGTCAGGTCCTTACTCCTACGTCTGCCAACATCGTTGCCTCCAGCACTGAGACAGATAATAGGATTGCTCCATTACCTCTCATGATGTCGTCCAGACGGCTAACAATATCCTCCATCCCAGCCCCGGAAAGCAAACCCTCTGTCTCCTACTTCTATCTTTCAAGCAGAAGGCCCTATCCATGTACCTAATCACTATCCCCAACAAGAACAATGTTCTTACCTTCTTGGTGTCGTTCGTCGTGATGTTCCCGTAGTCGACTCACATTCATCGGGTAACACGGAGAATCGGTTCGATGTTTCCACAACAGATTCCTGGTTCTTCGTTGATTCTACTTCTCCATCCGTCCTCTTCATCTTTAACTTTGTCCCGCTTTTCCAGCCACTGTCCAGGTTCCTTTCTTGGTTGAGGATTCTCAACAGGGGATTACTACGAACCTCTTGTTTTCCTCAGTCATCCTGTATCTCAAGCTTAGCTCCCTCAGTTCTTCCTTCAGCTGCTGGTAAAAAGCTCAAGAGGACATCTTGTTCAGATTCACAAGAGCACACAAGAAAGTCTTCACTGAGTTAAGTCACGTCCCCACTGATTCACAAACACTGATCTCTGGCCTGCTCTTGGAATTCCTAGCATTGAAAAAACTCCGTTGGTCGTGCATGCAGGGGGTGAGATGGCTTATGCCACCGCCTGAAAGCTGGCTGCCTTGGGTCAACGTCTGGGAAGAGCTGGACGCCAAGGTAATGGTCAGGGGTGGGCAGTTGGTTAAGCACTCGTCCTTGTCCAAGGTTTGTAGGATCGAGTCTCCTTCGGCCGGATCAGTGTTTGTGAAAAAAATTATATATGGGGGGGGGGGGGGGGGGGGGGGGGGGGGGGATTCCCAAACCTTTCGGACTACTCCATTATCAAAGAACTATAAAACAAAACATACCAGAAAAACATAAAGGGGGAAGACTAACCTCAGTTACATCATACTAACAAAGACCACACCTCACGTAGTGGAACATCGCCGACTCTGTGAAGAGGACCTGAAACTCTTCCCAAAAATTAAGATTGTTCAATTTATCATTAAATTCTTCCCAAATTTTTTAAATTATAAATGAATCCAATTTATATAAACCAAAAGAAATATTCATATTATTTTCAAAACTGCTTTTTATGAAACATGATTCTATTATATTCCTTTCGACCATGGACTTGTTGATACAACCTTCTGCATTTTGAAAATCAATTGGATGGTTAAAGTCTCTCCATGAATAAATAGAGCATTGAATCTTGTCCAGTTCTAATGCTATATTTATTTGTTTTAATCTTAGTTCAAGACTTTTAATTTGACCATAATAAACTTTATC
>WNWK01039711.1:0-17319 GCA_009830355.1 Cherax destructor
AAGTATGTAGGAGCTCAACACGAGATTAAAGGAAGTATTTACAGTGGAGACAGGAAGAACTCTGGGAAGACAGAACAGAGGGGGACACCAACAAGGGAAATGCCAACAAGTGTTGGATGAAATACAAACAACCGAGGAGGAGGTGAAGAAGCTGCTAAGTGACCTTGATACCTCAAAGGTGGTGGGACCGGACATCTCCCCGAGGGTCCTTAGAGAGGGAGCAGAGATGCTGTGTGTGCCACTAACCTCAATTTTCAACACATCCATTGAAACTGGGCAACTACCTGAGGTATGGATGACGGCAATCGTAGTCCCCATTTTTAAGAAAGGAGACAGAAACGAGGCACTAAACTATAGACCAGTGTCACTGACGTGTATAGTATGCAAAGTCATGGAGAAGATTATCAGGAGGAGAGTGGTGGAGCACCTAGAATGGAACCATTTTATAAACGACAACCAGCACGGATTCATGGAAGGCAAATCCTGTGTCACAAACCTACTTGGAGTTTTATGACACGGTAACGGAAGTAAGACACGAGATAGAGGGATGGGTAGATTGCATTTTCTAGGACTGTAAGAAGGCCTTTGACTCAGTTCCTCAGAAGACATTAGTGCAAATGCTAGAGGATCAGGCACGTATAACAGGAAGGGCACTGCAATGGATCAGAGAATACCTGACAGGGAGGCATCATTGGGTCATTGTACCTGATGAGGTATCACAGTGGGCGGCTGTGACGAGCAGGGCTCCACAGGAATCAGTCCTAAGACCATTGCTAATTTTTGGTATATGTGAATGACATAACGGAAGGGTTAGACTCAGAAGTGTCACTGTTCACAGATGATGTGAAGTTAATGAGGAGAATTAAATCAGATGAGGATCAGGCAGGACTACAAAAAGACCTGGACAGGCTGGTCACGTGGTCCAGCAACTGGCTCCTCGAATTTAAACCCACCAAATGCAAAGTCATGAAGATTGGGGAAGGACAAAGAAGACCACAGACATAGTATAGTCTAGGTGGCCAAAAACTGCAAACCTCACTCAAGGAAAAAGATCTCGGGTGAGTATAATACTGAGAACATCTGAAGCGCACATCAACCAGATAACTGCTGCAGCAAATGGGCGCCTGGCAAACCTGAGAATAGCGTTCCGATACCTCAGTAAGGAATCGTTCAAGACTCTGTACACCGTGTAGGTCAGGCCCATACTGGAGTATGCAGCACCAGTTTGGAACCCACACCTGGTCAAGGACGTCAAGAAATTAGAGAAAGTGCAAAGGTTTGCAACAAGGCTAGTTCCAGAGCTAAGGGGAATGTCAAACGAAGAAAGGTTAAGGGAAATCGGCCTGACTACAATGAAGGACAGGAGGGTTAGGGAAGACACGATAACGACATACAAAATACTGAGAGGAAAAGATAAGGTGGACAGAGACAGGATGTTCCAAAGATGGGACACAGAAACAATGGGTCACAATTGGAAGTTGAAGACTTAGATGAGTCAAAGAGATGTTAAGAATTATTTCTTTAGTCATTGAGTTGCCAGGAAGAGGAATAGTCTGGCAAGTGAGGTAGTGGAGGCAGGATCCATGCACAGTTTTAAGAGGTATGATAAAGCTCATGGAGCAGGGAGAGAGAGGACCTAGTAGCGATCAGTGAAGAGGCAGGCCAGGAGCTATGTCTCGACCCCTGCAACCACAAATAGGTGAGTACACACACAAATGTCGTAAAGAGTTCTTAAGTGGAGTGATGGTGAATGATAACTAACTGAGACTATTATACTGGCATACTGAGAATGTAGGTGTAGGAAGCACAGAATGCAGTCTGATATCATGATTGCCTGAGGGTACGTGACTGTCTGGCAGGTTGTGCCCTCACTGGACCCAGCCTTATGGCAGGGGCAGGGTCATAGCAGTTCAAACTATGTTGACATGACAGTATATGAAACGTTCATAGCATCGTGGCTAGCATATTTGAAATGCACTGACAGCTCGGCAATGCTAACTTATGGTGTACACGACATACAGGTAATTACAAAGAGAGATAACAGACTTGTTAGGCTCTGGGTTGATTCTATACCATACTAGAATATGTTATACACTATAACATTGTGTATACTTGAATATAATAATTAGGACATACTTAAGTGTAATTGATCATAACTTATGTAATGCATTACAAATTATGATAAATTACAAATCGTGGTGGATCATAGAATTAATGAAAATATAAGCAAAGAATTGAGAACTTGATCGATTGATCATTGTTTACGTGATTCTGAGGAAATTTATTTACAAAGAATAAAGTGTTTAACAGAGAAGGATAACTTTGAGCACACAAGTCTTTTACTGTTAAATCTTAGAACTCGGAGAGAGCGTGAACATTTATATAAAAGGAAATTTTTGATCCCCAATTAAATTAACATATTTTAAGACTTACTACAAACACAGTTAGGAGCTTTTTGGATTATACTATTCATCTATACAGGTTATTTACATTTAACCCCAACTCTGTTAGGGTGAGATTTACATATGCTGAATGGTGATTATCTCTACGGGGGTCAAATTCTGTTGCAGTTGCTAACACATGTGGTAGAGAAGGATCAATATTTGTATTAAGTGAAACTTAAGGATTCCTCATTACTTGTATGTAGAGAATAGCGACAATCAGATTGTATTGGAGGTAGAAGGTATTTTGTCAAAAGGATTGTCAGAGTCTGGCTCATTTGTCTGGGTACTAGGAATCTCATCAACATCATCACATACTAGCTTCATATGGTCTAAGTTCGATTCCTCATAATCTCCAGTGATAATTTCTCTAACCTTATATTTATTTCCATTAATATGTTCAACTACCAAGGAACTTTTGGTCGGGTTTTGGCATTGCAGAGGTTTTATTGAAATTAGTCAGCATAACTCTCGAGCCTAATTTGATTTTGGGGAAGGGAAAAGGCAGACGCTAAATGAATATACAAGGGAGATAACTAGAGAGAGGACGTGAGTGAGTGAAGACGAAAAGAAAAGGGTCGGAGTAAGCAGGGGCGTCTAACAAATAATGGGCTTTTACTAACGTCTGATACCAACCTATACGTAGACGGAACACGAAAGTCATGAGGGCGGACAAAGTAACGAAGGCAATGAGCATCACGACGATCAGCTAAGGAAGGAACATTCGCCTCAGCATAGAGGCTTTCAACAGGGGATGAACGAAAGGTAGACCCTGATGATGAAGCGGATCTAACTTAGAAAGAGTTGAGCCATGTAAATACAATGGAATATCTGGGGTAAGAGGAGGTCTAGTGAAGGTAATGAAATGGGTTTTCGTAATAGAAAATTTAAAGCCATGAGAAGTGGCCCAATGGGAAACTGTCAATCTCATTCTGAAGGGAGGCTGCTACCAGGCGAAAGTCAGCGCCTGCGTAAGCTACAGTGAAGTCATCCACATAAAGTGACGACCAAATATACGATGGAAGAACGGAAGGTAGGTCATTTATGGCCAAGAGAAAAATGGTATTCCTAAGAACACAACCTTGTGGGACTCCCTCGGCCTGAACAAAGTCTGAGGAAAGCGAGGCGCTAATATAGAAACGAAAATGTTTATCAGATAAAAAAGCAGCAAGGAAGGTTGGTAGATTACCGCGGAGGCCTAAGAGTTGGGCTTTGGCTAAAATGTTATACCTCCAAGTGGTGTCACATGCCTTCTCAAGATCAAAAAAGACTGCTAGGACGGAGTGTTTGTTAGCAAAGGCATTTCGCAAGGGGTCCAAAGTAGAGCGGCCTTGCCAAAGCCATATTGGTGAGGAGAAAGACTATTGTGAGTCTCCAAATACCATATCAAATGTCTATTCACCAATTGTTCCATCGCCTTGCAGACTACACTGGTCAGAGCAATGGGACGATAGTGAGAGGTATCAAGCCCCGAGGTGCCTGGTTTGCGAAACGGTAGTACAATGGCAGATTTCCATTGTTGAGGGAGAACCCCTCGCATCCAAATAAGATTGAAAAGACGCAAAAGGACTATAAGGGCTGTATAATACAGGAGAGTGAAAGGTACATTATACAGCTCCATTCCATTAGTAGAGAAATCCAAGGACAATTGCTTCTTGGTAGACTTAGACGCGAAAAATGAAGGACAGAGGTAAAGCCCTTGGGAGACACGAACAAGATAGTTCCCGATTTCTGTGGCAACTTCTAGAGGTTCCGCAACACTAACACCAGCAACCCGTAAAACAGGAGCTGAGTCCGGAGTGTACTTGCCACACAACTTTCGTACCTTCTTCCTAACCGCACACATAGGGTAAGTTGAGGTAATGGTAGACACAGTCTTGCCAACAAGTGCGTTTAGCGTTGCATATGACGCGGTGAGCGACTGCCCATGGCCGCTTAATCCAAGAGACGATCCGAGGTCCGATTATACTGATAACGGCCCCACACAGTGCGTTTCAAATACACCGCACGGGCAGGAGACCACCAAGGTACGCATGTCTGAAAATGCCTGCCTGAGGTTTGAGTGATAGAACGTGATGCTGCAGTCAAAACTAAGGTCGAAAACTGGTGCACCAGCTCATCAATAGAGGACGAAGAAGGATCCTCACAGAAAGAGGTAAGATGAGAGTATAAGTCCCAATTCGCTCGTCCAAATTGCCAACGAGGGCTACGAGGCGGTCGGGAATACGTAATAGAAGTAAGAAGAATAGGAAAGTGATAACTGTCGTGGAAATGCAGGAGAACAGACCAAGCGTAATCAAGTGCAATTGACGAGGAGCAGATAGAAAGATCAATGCAAGAGAGAGACTGAGTGTGAGTCAAAATGAGTGGGAGTACCCGTATTTAAAACATGAAGAGGATGAGAAGTGAGAAGAGTCTCCAACTGATCACCACGAGAGTCACAGTGGAACCCTCCACAAAGATGATGGCGAGCGTTAATATCACCTAACAACAAGATGGGAGGCGGTAGAGAACAGATCAAGAACGCAATATCCGAGATACAGAATGCACGAGAGGGGAGAGATGTAGAGTGCAAACTGTATACCACCTGTGCGAATAAATACAGGCTGCAGTATAATGCAGCAGAGAATGAACAAAAACCTGTTGATACAGTTTACCAATGCGCACGAGAAGCGGAAATTGAGCCAGTACCTTGAAACTGTTGAATACACAGCCAGTCAGTACTGGCTCAGGTTACCATAGATGATAAATAAACTACACATGCCTACTAATTAACGCACGGCTGTCAACCAGATGCCAGGTCAAATTCATGTGTTAGGGAAGAACCCAGAACTGTTGATGCTGTATGATGAGACCCCTATGAGAGCAGACGGATAGCTGCTTCATTAAGTGAGGTGATCTCTTAGTAGTGAGGTGACCTGTTAGTGGTGAGGTGACCTGTTAGTGGTGAGGTGACCTGTTAGTAGTGAGGTAATCTGTTAGTGGGAGATAATGTATCAGTGGTGAGGTAATCTGTTAGTGGGAGATAATGTATCAGTGGTGAGGTAATCTGTTAGTGGGAGATAATGTATCAGTGGTGAGGTAATCTGTTAGTGGGAGATAATGTATCAGTGGTGAGGTAATCTGTTAGCGGTGAGGTGACCTGTTCGTGGCGAGGTGACCTATCTATCTCCAATTCATTAAAGGACTGTAAGGAACCCAAGGCTTTAAAACAAAGAAATTTTAAAACTCCTCATAGGCCAGAAGCTGACTCATAGCTAGTGAGTGCAGCAAAGATAAAACACTATATAGTAATATATATAAAATTTCAGTAATGTTACAGATGCATTGATGCTGATAATACGTTGGTGCCTCTTTAAAGAGAGGAAAATGCAAGGTAAGAATGATCACGTAATAACAGATAAGAATGAGTCTGAGGTCCTCATCAAAATGTTTGAATGACCAGTACTCAGAGCTTGAAGAAAAAGCAACACGAGTCGTGTGTCTGCTTCCTCTTGGTAGATTTCTACATTCATGGCTTTGCCTGGTCTCCCTTGCTTGACGATCTTCCCATCATTACTGGAGATGTCTACATCACCTCCAGAATCTTGGATCTCGATGGATTTTTTTCCATGAAAGAGTTTTACTTCATTAATGTTTCCTTTGAGGAACTCAGACCTTTTTCCATGTATTTTCAGTCTGGCAATCTTTCAAAAATTCTCCTGTTCCTGTTAATAATGTGTTACAATGATTCTTGTCTGTAGGTGTCCCAAACAACATGAAGAGAAGAGACCTTTGTAAACTTCCTCTGAATGTGCTTCTTGAAACACGCATCTGGGTAGATTTGGAAAGCTAAAACTCTACCTCAGGGAACCAGCATGTGACTGTGTGCTCCAACATCTACAACAACACAATAATACGAAAGGGATTAGTCCACTAAAAAATAACCCAGTAAATTATTAACTTCTTTCTCTCATTGATCAGACCCTGAGCCACCATGAGGCCTGGTCACAGACCGGGCCGTGGGGGCGTTGACCCCCGGAACTCTCTCCAGGTATACTCCAGGTATTGATGACACTTTCACAGAGCTGTCTTATTGCTGTTGTTCATGTTTTTCAAAATTACTGACCAAATCATTATTAGTAGAAAATTTTCAAACCAAACTCACTATTATTTTCTCCATTCTCTAGGAAAAGATTTTCACGGCTTCAAATCATATCAGTCATATTTCTGCCTTTTCCTTCTCATCATGATAAAAGATATCTGATTTCTGGTATGTTTGATGTCCCCCAAAGTCCTGCAGCAACTGGCTTACCTGTGATCCACAAAGACACCATTTATCTAAAAATGCTGGATCTTGAGTAATTCCAGTCACTCCAGAAATCTCCAATATTTTGTTCGATTGTTCAAAGCAATCGCCAGGAATATTTGAACAATATTTTTGTTCAACTGCTCTTAACAATAGCAGAAAATAGCTTCTTCAATAGTTTCGTGACGAGGTTCCTTTCCTTGAAGGTCTTTAAAGTATGTTCTGGTATTTCTTGAAGTACCTAAATATAAACAGAGCCCCAGCGATCATACTTGGTGTGACTGGAGGAGGAAAACAGAGGTTCAAGAGTCTGCAAGATGTCCAGATATTAAGAAAAATTGATCATTTGTAATCAAATAAAAGTCAATAGGTCTGATTGCCTGGAACTTCATAAGAAGGGTCCAAAATGTGAAAGTTGGAGCATTTACCACGGAAGGAGCCCATGTTAACTCTGGTTTATATGCCTCATTTGCTTAGTGGAGAGCCTTGTCAAATCAGCATATGTTACCTGATAACTATTCCTTGATTTGGTTTCACGAATTGCTTTTAGGAGAGCATCGACAGCTCCTGGTGCTGCTTTTCCTACCACAGCAATTTCTGATGGCCAACTAGAATCTTGAAGGAGATTACTAAGAGATATTAAGGCCAGTTCTTTCTCCTAAGTGGAATACTCATAACATTAACACAATGTTACCGACTATTTGAGGGAAAGCTCATTAAAGCTTTTTCGTCATTGTGTACATTGTCTGGTCTCCAGCGATCACAGGCACCTGTCATGGGTTTAGGTAGACTGTTCTTGATACCCAACTGCAGACCATGTGATGCAAAGGTCTTCATTTTCGTTCTTCAAGCAGAGAAACCACAATTTTTACCCATTCTTTTCCTCTGAAATCTCCTCGGCAAGAATATCTTTCCCATAGTGAATGATAATTTAAATTTTTGACGTGGAGCATTTAGTCTGACAGAACTTTAAAGAATTACTGTGTATTTATTAGTCAGGATTATTTTATTGCAGCCAAATTTTGGAATCGGCAAGTCTCTCCTCATTGAGAGCACTGCCTGACTGATTTATTAAAAATTCTGCACCTTGAAACGATTCCCGACACATACTTGGAAACGAATCATGATCAATGTTATCGACAACACATTCTGAAAAGCTCACGACAGAGGTCAGGAGGAACGACAGTTCCCTCACTAGACAACTAACTCAGGTTCGTACTCAAGATACTAAACACGGTTAAAGTTGACTGATAGAAAGAGCTGTGCAAGTTCGTCTACTGCCTCCTGCTTCTGAAGAGTGAGTGAAGGAAGAGACTATTACATACAGGTAATTATATTTCTTACTAAATAAGACGTTTCCTCTTCACCAAATTACTGTTTAAGATTATCAGTTGAGTAATGCTGAGTGTTTGCTGTTGCTCATCAGTGTTACTATCATATTATGGGTCATGGGTGATCATTCCACTCAGTAGTTTGAGAGTTTCAAGTACTGATGACTATTGATATTCAAATACGAATCCATGCTTCTCCACAGAGAATGCATTCTTATCATCATTTAGATGATGTGCAATCTCACGGCGGCATGTAAGTGTAGCTGTAACAAGTGTCTAGTAGTCAACAGACGCAGAGTTTCCAAAAACTGATTTAACAAAATTCAGGTTCCTCTCAGAGGATAAGGCACCTTCGAGTACGACCTATACCAACTAAGTAAAGTCAACTCCGGTAGTTCGCTTGCAACAGCTTCTGGTAACAAGCTTCTTTATAGAGTTCTTTAAAGGAGAAGTGGGTTCTTCGAGGTGAAATGTGTTAATAATAATATATTTATTTCTACAAATGCATGTACAAAGTATACAGACCATAGCTGACATCAATGACATACTACTATATAGAAAGCCGCTTGTTATGCTGAGCATTTTGGGTAAATTAGGTCAGTTTTGTCCCAGAATGCGACCCACACCAGTTGACTAACACCCAGGTACCCATTTTTTACTGATGGGTGAAAAGGGACAACAGGTGTCTTAAGGAAACAAGTCCTAATGTTTTCCAGCCGTACCGGGGACGTGTTTCCTCACCTGTTGTCCCTGTTCACCCATCATTCATAGCCAATGTTTCTTTAAAAGCAAAGTGTTGGCCAGAGTCTCGATTAGATTTTTTCTTCACCGATTCAGTGTATTGGCATCGAAGCTGTAGTAAAGAGCATAACTGGTATTTAAGGTCATTTGTTTCAAGATCAATTACAACAACGTACAACTAATATGAAATTTTATTGCGGCAGTAAAATGTCACATTAGTTGGACGTATGTCCTTTTACCTAACATTTTTTTTTATATTATTAACACATCGGCCGATTCCCACCAAGGCAGGGTGGCCCGAAAAAGAAAAACTTTCATCATCATTCACTCCATCACTGTCTTGCCAGAAGGGTGCTTTACACTACAGTTATAAAACTGCAACATTAACACCTCCTTCAGAGTGCCGGTACTGTACTTCCCATCTCCAGAACTCAAGTCCGGCCTGCCGGTTTCCCTGAATCCTTCATAAATGTTACTTTGCTCACACTCCAACAGCACGTCAAGTATTAAAACCATATGCCTCCATTCACTCCTATCAAATACGCTCACACATGCTTGCTGGAAGTCCAAGCCCTCGCACACAAAACTTCCTTACCCTCCCTCCAACCTTTCCTAGGCCGACCCCTACCCCGCCTTCCCTCCACTACAGATTTATACACTCTCGAAGTCACTCTGTCTCGTTCCATTCTCTCTACATGTCCAAACCACCTCAACAACCCTCTTCAGCTCTCTGAACAATCGTTTTGGTAATCCCGCACCTCCTCCTAATTTCCAAACTCCGAATTCTCTGCATTATATTCACACCACACATTGACCTCAGACATGACATCTCCACTGCCTCCAGCCTTCTCCTCGTTGCAACATTCATCACCCATGCTTCACACCCATATAAGAGCGTTGGTATAACTATACTCTCACATTCCCCTCTTTACTTCCATGGACAAGGTTCTTTGTCTCCACAGACTCCGAAGTGCTCCACTCACCCTTTTCCCTCATCAATTCTATGATTCACCTCATCCTTCATAGACCCATCCGCCGACATGTCCACTCCCAAATATCTGAATACATTCATCTCCTCCATACTCTCTCCCTCCAATCTGATATCCAATCTTTCGTCACCTATTCTTTTTGTTATCCTCATCACCTTACTCTTTCCTATATTCACTTTCAATTTTCTTCTTTTACACACCTACCAAATTCATCCACCAACCTCTGCAGCTTCTCTTCAGAATCTCCCAAAGCACAGTGTCATCAGCAAAAAGCAACTGTGACAACTCCCACTTTGTATTTGCTTCTTTATCTTTTAGCCCAACACCTCTTGCCAAGACCCTCGCATTCACTTCTCTTACAACCCCATCTATAAATATATTGAACAACCACGGTGACATCCACATCCTTGTCTAAGGCCCACTTTTACTGGGAAATAGTCCCCTTCCCTCCTACACACTCTAACCTGAGCCTCACTATCCTCATAAAAACTCTTCACTGCTTTCAGTAACCTTCCTCCTATTCCATACACCTGCAACATCTGCCACATTGCCCCCCTATCTACCCTATCATACGCCTTTTCCAAATCCATAAATGCCACACAAACATCTTTACCCTTATCCAAATACTGTTCACCTATATGTTTCACTGTAAACACTTGGTCTACACACCCCCTACCTTTCCTAAAGCCCCCTTGTTCATCTGCTATCCTGCTTTCTGTTTTACTCTTAATTCTTTCAATAATAACTCTACCATACACTTTACCAGGTACACTCAACAGACTTATTCCCCTATAATTTTTGCACTCTCTTTTGTCCCCTTTGCCTTTATACAAAGGAACAATACACGCTCTCTGCCAATCCCTAGGTACCTTACCCTCTTCCATACATTTATTAAATAATAGCACCAACCACTCCAAAATTATATCCCCACCTGCTTTTAACATTTCTATCTTTATCCCATCAATCCCAGCTGCCTTACCCCTTTCATTCTACCCACTGCCTCACGAACTTCCCTACACCCCCAACTGGCTCTTCCACACTCCTACAAGATGTTATTCCTCCTTGCCCTACACACGAAATCACAGCTTCCCTATCTTCATCAACATTTAACAAATCCTCAAAATATTCTCTCCATCTTCCCGATACCTCTAACTCTCCATTTAATAACTCTCCTCTCCTATTTTTAACTGTCAAATCCATTTGTTCTCTAGGCTTCCTCAACTTATTAATCTCATTCCAAAACTTTTTCTTATTTTCAACAAAATTTGCTGATAACATCTCACCCACTCTCTCATCTGCTCTCTTTTACATTGCTTCACCACTCTTTTAACCTCTCTTTTTCTCTCCATATACTCTTCCCTCCTTGCATCACTTCTACTTTGTAAAAACCTCTCATATGCTAACTTTTTCTCCCTTACTACTCTCTTTACATCATCATTCCACCAATCGCTCCTCTTCCCTCCTGCACCCACTCGCCTGTAACCACAAACTTCTGCTGAACACTCTAACACTACATTTTAAATCTACCCCATACATTTTCGACCCCATTGCCTACACTCTCACTAGCCCATCTATCCTCCAATAGTTGTTTATATCTTACCCTAACTGCCTCCTCTTTTAGTTTATAAACCTTCACCTCTCTTTTACTTACTGATTCTATTTTCCTTGTATCCCATCTACCTTTTACTCCCACTGTAGCTATAACTAAAAAGTGATCTGATATATCTGTAGCCCCTCTATAAACATGTACATCCTGAAGTCTACTCAACAGTCTTTTATCTACCAATACATAGTCCAACAAACTACTGTCATTACGCCCTACATCATATCTTGTATACTTATTTATCCTATTTTTCTTAAAATATGTATTACCTATAACTAAACCTCTTTCTATACAAAGTTCAATCAAAGGGCTCCCATTATCATTACACCTGGCACCCAAACTTACCTACTACACCCTCTCTGCATGTTTCTCCCACTTTAGCATTTAGGTCCCCTACCACAATTACTCTCTCATTTGGTTCAAAAGTTCCTATACATTCGCTTAACATCTCCCAAAATCTCTCTCTCTCCTCTACACTCCTCCTTCTCCAGGTGCATAACGCTTATTATGACCCACTTTTCGCATCCGACCCTTATTTTAATCCACATAATCCTTGAATTTACACATTTATATTCCCTCTTTTCCTTCCATAACTGATCCTTCAACATTATTGCTACCCCTTCCTTAGCTCTAACTCTCTCAGATACTCCTGACTTAATCCCATTTATTTCTCCCCACTGAAACTCGCCTACCCCTTCAGCTTTGTTTCGCTTAGGGCCAGGACATCCAACTTCTTTTCATTCATAACATCGGCAATCATCTCTTTCTTATTATCCCACTACATCCACGCACATTCAGACAACCCAATTTTATAAAGTTTTTCTTCTTCTCGTTTTTAGTAGATTTGTACAGGAGAAGGGTTACTAGCCATTGCTCCCGGCATCTTAGTCGCCTCATACGACACGCATGGCTTACGGAGGAAAGATTCTTTTCCACTTCCCCATGGACAATAGAGAAAATAAAAAGAACAAGAGCTATTAAGAAAAAGAAGAATTCTATGGTAATTCTATGGACATTATTACATTATCTAACTGGTGATGCTTTGCTTCATCGAATTCGTAGAGGGGTCGATTCCAGGCGCCCTCTTTGTAGCACAACAACATCGGAACTACAGCTCCTGACATCCAGGCTCATCTTGGCATTCTTGTGGCTCTTGTTTCTTGACTTGACCTTGAAGGCACAACATACTGTAACCTGTCCTTTCGAAAATTCTCTCGATAATTCTTGTGCTTTAGTGCTTGATTGTGACTTCAACAGAGCATAATTCAGATGTTAATCCTTTTAAAATAATTTTATTTCTTTATCACACATTTTGTGCGCTATTACACCTCCCCCCAAAAAATTCCCTAAATGTAAAGATATAAATTTTCTTGAGGTGGCGACCTGCCAAACTATGAAGGTTGGAGATATTAAATAATTTGTTTTCCATGTCATAACAAGACAATGCTTCTTCTGATTGGCTTCAAACCCTAAATTCTGGTTTAAAATAATTTGAAATATGTTTATGCTGATTTTGGGTTGTGTGGGTGCCAGTTTGACAGTTTTTAAATAATTTTCTATTTCAGTTTTGAGTATCCTAAAATAAAAAAAATATTTTTCTTATTCAAGTGCAGAAAATTTGAAAAATAAAATAAATGAGGATAGAAAACTGAACTTTTTCGAATTTTCAGAGGATTTTAAAATTTAATAAGGACTGATTTTTTAAGCTATTTTTTTTTTCAGCCATATTAACAACTATCCTAATTTTTACCATAGGGGGTAGGCAACATGTATCAGGGGTTAAAAAATTGAACCTGAAAAATTATGGAAAACAATATTTTGTTACCAAAAAAATAGTGCATAATTCTGGCTACATGTTGATGTAATCAGCTTCTCTGTATCATATTTCTAAGTATGTTTTTCCAAAGATGTAATTTTCTTTTGTTTTTTCTGTAATCAAGAGGGCCTATTGATAATTAGTGTTTTCTTTTTCTTTTTTTTTACTCCAAAAATAACGATTTTTATGATTGTTTCATTCAAAATACTCTACATGGTAACTTCTGTGAGGACTAGAGTGAGCAGAGAGGAGAGATGGTGGCTCAGTAGCCTGAGGGCTGTCAACAAAGGTGGGGGTGTGCAACACGCTCAAATTTGGTGCGCCATAACCATAGAGTTTTACACACACAAGCCGCACATATAAAAGGGAGGAGCTTACGACGACGTTTTGGCCTGACTTGGACCATTTACAAAGTCACACTAACACACAGAGACGGAGGAAGGGGTATTTATAGGCAGGCAGACAGGGGAGGGTACAAGAGAGTGGGGAAATAATGGAGTAAGTAGTGGAAGTGGTAGTAGTAGTAATAGTAGTAGTGGAGACAGTCAAATTCTAGGAAGGAGCACTGCAATGAGGCTAGCGGCCCGCAAGGGTGGGACGAGAACACAGAGGGAGGAAAGGCGAATAAAATGAAGGACACATACAAGGCAAAAGAAAAGAAAGAAAGGAAAACCCATAGAGTTTTACAGATAACAAAAATATGAATAACTCAGGAATAAATTATTTACATTATTTTCCCTCTTTTGCGAAGAGTATTTATAGGAGTGTCATGATTTTTTCGCATGATATTGAGGAATGATGGTTCTATTACACTTTGAACATTGATTTGAGATATGTCCTACTGTTTTGTTTTTATTGATTTTTTTTTCCTCCCAAAAAAGTCCATAAAAAAACCCTCAAATTTAATTTTTTTTATAATGCAATCTATTGACACTTCTCTCAAAAAACTTTGAAATAAAGATTATCTAGCTCTTTATCTTTCATCTGATGTCGACTAGAACATTGTATATCTTACCAATTTTGTAGATAAAGGGAAGTTTTATGAAAAATAGAATTTTGCAATATCTTGCAATTTTGCAACATAGTCAATACAAAAAAAATAGTGTAGCTTAAAAATGCCTGTTAAATCACAGTATCATCTATCATTGAAATTGGACCAAAAACTAAAAAGTTGAATTATATGAATATTACCCCCCCCTTAATTAACCATAGAAAATAAATGGTTTAAAAATTTGGTCTTTCTCTTACAGCAGAAAGAGAGAGAGAGCGAGTGTTTACATATAAAATGCAATCAGTGTGTAGAGTTAAAAATTGTTTCAACTATTTTTGAAACTGGCACTTTGAACAAATTTATTTGAACACTTTTTTAAGAATATTGTGAAGCAGGTAAACATATAATGGTTCTAATTAACCTGAGGATGTTCTTCAGATCCGTGTGGGAACTACTCTTGAAAGCGGCAATTTCTCGTCTTACAAGCTCTTCGCTACGTACACTGGACCTTACGACGTGAGTCAGAAGAGTCTTAAGTGTTATATGAAACAAGGAGTCGCCGGTAGGTACGTCAGCATCCAAAGAAATACTGCCGAAACAGTTAATAATCTGCAGCTTGTTGAGGTTTATGTGTGGGCAGTAAAATTGTAAAGTGAAAGTAAACCTTCGAAACACTGAGCAAGAGGCAATAAATATTTTTAAAGAACTGTGTAAAATTTAAATTAAATTCAAGAAAAGTGTTTGAAAAAAATAATGAAATTGCTTGTAACTAGGATATTCAGGACAAGTAAATGAATGAAATAACAGAGGTATAAAAAAGCAAAAGAAAGTTATGAAGAATGAAATAAGGGAGACAATGGCCATTTACAAATGAGACCCAGAGGCACAAAGGGAGGAGGAGAGGGAGAAGTCAGTGATAATTTATGGGGTTCAGGAGAGCGAGGGAAGGGTACACAATGAAAGACTGCAGAAAGAAAAAAAGGAGATTGAAAACATCATCAAAGAAAAAGGTGAGGAGGACATGTCTGAGGTAGTAAATTTGAGAATAGGGGGTTACTTGAAGGGGAGAAATCAGCCAGTCAAACTGAAATGGTGCAGAACAGGATACTGCAAGAGAAACCACGGCTGAAGGAATCATCATCAACATACAAGAGTATGTTCCTAGACCATGATAGAACAAGAACAGAATGACAGCAGCTGAGGGAGAGGACACAGAAACGAAAGGGGGATAGGAAGAGAGACAAGGACAGAGTCAGCAGAGGACAATCAGAGCAGGGCAGAGCAACAAGTGCAAGCACACACACAACCACCCCCAGAACCCGACAGCCAAGCATGCTATCCCAACACACCTCTTTAAGGGGGGCTCCTTGTCACAGTAAAGAGGCTATCGGTCTGAGGAATTGGACCTCTTGGTCTTCTTCCTCAGACCGAACCTAATTACCCCCCAATCCCCTTTCCCATCTTACCCATTCTCCCTTTTCCCTTCCCTCCTCTTCCTTCTCCTCATCCCTCCCTTATTCCCTTCCATTTTTACCCTGTGAGCTTCTCTCCACAGGCATACTAGTTCCTAGGTAGGGGGAAGGGTACCGTGGTCCAATCCCATTCCATTGAGGTTCTTGGCGGTGGTGTAGTTTGCCGTGGAATCTGGATCGCCTAGGGATGTCCCGATCCCTCTCCGGTCTCCCGGGGGGTGGCTTTGGGTGTCTTTCAGGCGACAGGTGTATCTCTGGAGGCCACCTTTCAGCGGATTCCAGGGGTGGGGGCCAAAGGAGTTATGCTTTGTGGCGGGTGTCCAGCCGCCCTCTCTTTTGTCTGCCGAGGTGGTTCGGTGGATGTGAGGTTGCTATCCCGGATTGCTGGTTTACTGGCATGAAGGGTAGGGTATGGCACGGGTTCCATGCAGCATCTGCACTACTTGTGGTGCTGAGGTCCTCTTGGGCATGGAGGAGGATTTACGCCCCTTGCATTCCTCCTAGGAGCTATTCCTCCATGTTCCCCCCTTTCTTTATACTTTTTTTTCTTTTTATTTTCTTTTCCTCTTTCTTTTCGTTTCTTAAAAATGAAAAGAAAGATGTAACCTATCCATGGACGACCCAATCCATGAACCTACTACCCCCGGGCCCCTTCCTGTTACCACACCCTTCTCTGACACTGCCTTGTTATCAGACCACTCTTTAGACACTTCCAATACCCCTGTACCACTCGCTGGTGCCGGTTTGTCCCCTACTTCAGGTATCGGGGTTCCGACCGGCCCTTTTGATACATCTGACCTCCACTCTTGTCTGACCTTGATTCCGGCTTCTCCCTCTATGGTGCGGCAATTTTCGGATTGCTCGCCCGTCCCATGTCGGATCGCCTCCAGTCCTACATCTAAATGACCAAGACCCTTACATGACGATTCGACACTTCATTCTCATTCATCTCAGAAATGACCAGCTCGCCACGCACTCCCCTTAAACACTTTGTTTCACACTACACAATGGACAAAGTTCTTTACTCTATGACCGACTTCTCCTACTGCCTATCTTTCCGATCATAGTATTGGTAAGGCTCTCCTACACCATTTAGGTAAAGATATCTCATTTCACGCTCTCAAGAGCCGCACTCGCATCATCACGGTCCAGAATGCTGGCCAAGCTCGCGATCTTTCTCTCCTTACGACCATAGATACTATTCCTATCACTATTGACAAACATCATTCTCTCAATTCTTGTAGTGGTACTGTCATTTTACCCCACACCATTGTCCAACGGAATTTCCAGACATGTGGTGATGACATTCTGGAGCAGCTTGAGCTCCAAGACCTCCCTATCCTCAAAGTTGACTCTTTTGTCCTCTCTGCCCGTAAGCGAAGACGTTATCCTTGCAATATAGCTCGTTTAACATTTGACTGCCCTGAACTTCTGCCCTCGGTCTACATTGCAGTGTAGAAACTGCTGGCATTTTGGTCATCCAGCAAAATATTGCAGGTCCATGGCCGATTCCCAGTCTGTGGTGCCGACGAACATGCCAGTCCTTCTTGTAATCTACCTCCCTCTTGCCTTAACTGTCGTGAGGCACATCCATCTTACTCTCGCCATTGTCAGGTTTACCTAAATGAGCGGGAAATTCGTTGTCTC
>WNWK01039712.1:0-17319 GCA_009830355.1 Cherax destructor
TGCATGATGTTCAGTTTCATGAACACTTTCTTTAGTAATTCGGTTACCTTTCAACTGTGATGTGCAAGAGTCAGCCTGTTAACATCTATTTTTCTTGCCATCTCATCTAGTGGGTTTAGCGCCTAGCTTAGATTGTAATAGTAACAATTTGCAATCATTATATGTCTACCTATACATTGTGTAAATTGTTTTTTATTATTTGTTAAGTGCTGTAGTTTGGAGTAATTAACGAGTATTGCAGTGTTTGGTAACTCTCCATAAGACTGTGGCCCAGTTAATGACCTTGAAAAGACCCGCAGGCCACTGACACCCATATTGCCTTTGTCTAGTGAGGTGAATGTCCCTTGACCCTCCTATACACCGCCCATCGCCAGTGTGAAACTGCTGTCAGCTATGACAGCAAAGAACTACAGACCAATTGCGCTAACGTCCCATATCATAAAAATCTTTGAAAGGGTTCTAAGAAGCAAGATCGCCACCCATCTTGATACCCATCAATTGCACAACCCAGGACAGCATGGGTTTAGAGCAGGCCGCTCCTGTCTGTCCCAACTACTGGACCACTACGACAAGGTCCTGGATGCTCTAGAAGATAAACAGAATGCAGATGTTATATACACAGATTTTGCAAAAGCCTTTGACAAGTGTGACCATGGTGTAATAGCACACAAAATGCGTGATAAAGGAATAACAGGAAAAGTTGGTAGATGGATTTATAATTTCATAACACATAGAACACAAAGAGTAGTAGTCAACAGAGTAAAGTCTGAGGCAGCTACTGTGAAAAGCTCTGTTCCACTAGGCACAGTACTTGCTCCCATCCTATTCCTCATCCTCATATCAGACATTGACAGGGATATAAGCCACAGTGCTGTGTCTTCCTTTGCAGATGACACCCGAATCTGTATGACAGTGTCCACCGTTGAAGACACTGCAAGACTCCAAGCAGACATAAACCAAATCTTTAAATGGGCTGCAGAAAACAATATGAAGTTCAATGATGAGAAATTTCAATTACTCAGATACGGAAAACGTGAAGAAATTAAAATCTCATCGGAGTACAAAACTAATTCCAACCACACAATAGAGCGAAAAACTAATGTCAAAGACCTGGGAGTGTTCATGTCAGAGGATCTCACCTTCAAGGACCATAACAATGTAGCAATTGCATCTGCTCAAAAAATGACAGGATGGATAATGAGAACCTTCAAAACCAGGGATGCCAAGCCCATGTTGACACTTTACAGATCGCTTGTTCTATCTAGGCTGGAATATTGCTGCACACTAACTGCACCTTTCAAGGCGGGTGAAATTGCTGACCTTGAAAATGTGCAGAGAACCTTCACGGCACGCATAAGTGCGATAAACCACCTCAACTACTGGGAACGCTTGAAGTTCCTAAACCTGTACTCTCAGAACGCAGGCGGGAGAGTACATTATTATATACACATGGAAAATTCTCGAGGGCTTAGTACCAAACTTGCACACAAAAATCACTCCCTACGAAAGCAAAAGACTCGGCAGGCGATGTAACATTCCCCCAATGAAGAGCAGGGGTGCCACTAGCACGTTGAGGGACAACACAATAAGTGTGAGGGGCCCAAGATTGTTCAACTGCCTCCCAGCATACATCAGGGGGATTACCAACAAGCCCCTGGCTGTCTTCAAGCAGGCACTGGACAGGCACCTCAAGTCGGTACCTGATCAGCCGGGCTGTGGTTCGTACGTTGGACTGCGTGCGGCCAGCAGTAACAGCCTGGTTGATCAGGCTCTGGTCCAACAAGAGGCCTGGTCACGGACCGGGCCGCGGGGGCGTTGACCCCTGGAATTCTCTCCAGGTAGACTCCAGGTATGAGTATAGTTGATGGTCTTGATGACGTAAATGATGGTGAAGGCAGATTTGAAACATACCTTAGTAAACACTCTCGGAAAAAGGAACGAGGCTTCCAGAGAAAGCTTGCTGCAAGCAATACAGGGGCGCACACCCTCCCAAAGCTGTCAGGTTAGATTTCCTAACAACACTGATCAAGAGAGTAAGTGTAATTGGTTTTATGAAGCTAGTGTAGACAACCCAGAGAAAACTATCAAGTTTCTCCATGATGACGATAACTACGTATTTGTGCCTAATGATTCAACATTTATAGACAAACTTCTCGCTAAAGAATATGCCAACATCAAACTCCGAGCTGCCCCACCTAGGGCACCTAAAGTGCTCATTGTCATATACAACGTCAACAAGCACTTGAATCCTAAATATCTGGTGTCAGAGCAAGTTGCAAGCCCTCGTCGACTTCCCAACGATCTGATATTAGCTGAGTGGACTGGCCAGGGGACTTTGCCACGCTATATTCACTCCCGTTCTGCCCTCAACAGGCGCCATAACATTGCATTGTACAGACCTCCTCAACGTCGATGTTATAAGTGTCAACGTTGGGGCCACATTGCCAGGAAATGCCCAGCTAAGTCATACTGGTGTGCAGTGTGTGCCAATGCTCATTCTTCTGAACGGTGTTATGATCAAACAGCACCAGACTGTTGCTAAGCGATGTATCAATTGTAAGACTTCAGGAGTCACAGCAGCTCATGCTGACTGCAGTGTGAGGGCTGCCCACATCGCAGTCAACCGCACCTCACCCTGCACCTCCCATTATGACCCCCCAGGCCTACCAGATACCTGGAGTCTGAATACTGGCTCATGCCTGCCCTCAGACAATGGGGTTGAGCACTTCACCTGGGAAGCACATCAACAGAGCTCCATCACGTCTGCTGTCAATGCCAGTCTAGCTGAGTCAGCTGACAGTCAGCCACCGAGCTCAGCTGACCGGGTCTTCACGTCTCCAGATGTTCCTAGTCTTGCTCGTGTGGTATACAACCTGAAGTCCCACATAGGACTACTGGAGAGACGGCAATTTCTCCTGAAGCAACAACTTAAGCAGCACAAAGAATGATGTGTAGAGCATACCAATAGCAAGATTATCACAAATTCTGAAAGCGAGTGTAAGGCTGATGAACAAGGTGGTGGTGGTGTCCTTAATTACGGCAATGACGAACCCAACAGCTGTGTTGATAACTATAGTGAGCATCATGCTGAGGGCAGTGTTGTCTCTGATGTTAGTAATAGTGATGTGTGTCATATAAGTGGTGATGCCGAGTGTGATGAGGGCAGTGGTTTCCATAATGTTAGTAATAGTGATGAGTGTCATATAAGTGGTGATGCCGAGTGTGATGAGGTTAATCACATTAACATTAATGTTGAATATAGCACTGCTGATAAATGTAATGAACACAATGTTGATAGTGGTGTTGGTGATGACAGTTATAGTGATGTGTGTAATGGTAGTGGAGTACGGAATGTGAGTGGTAGTGCCACCTATCATACATTCACACATGAACAGCGTCGTGCTCTGTGCAAACAGTCTCCCACGAGGCCTCACAACTGGTAATGCACTCAGAAAACTCATGGACCAGGGTAACACTGCTGACATTGATAAGGTCTGCTCTTTATATGAAATTTTTTTCATTATGCTGAGAAACTAAGCCAGATTCCAGGACTTCTATAATGGATCAAAATGTGTATAAACTTAATATTTTTAGCTGGAATATTGCATCACTTAGAAAAAGACTTCCTGACCTTCATCATAAAGTAACCACCGAACCCATTGATATTGTGTGTCTACAGGAATGCAGAGTCCCTGATAAATCCCAGCCCCCTAAATTGCCATCATTTGTTGCATATAACCTCAAATCTAATAACTCTTGTGTTCTATATATTAAAAAATCACTTAAGAACATAAGAAAGGAGGAACACTGCAGCAGGCCTGTTGGCCCATACTAGGCAGGTCCTTCACAATCCGTCCCACTAACAGAATATTTGCTCAACCCAATTTTCAATGCTACCCAAGAAATAAGCTTTGACAATTCTACCCACTCATGCACGAGTCCCACTCAAATCCAACCCCTCTCACTCATGAATTTATCCAACCTAAATTTGAAACTACCCAAGGTCCTAGCTTCAATAACCCTACTAGGCAGACTGTTCCACTCATCAACTACCCTATTTCCAAACCAATACTTTCCTATATCCTTTCTAAATCTAAACTTATCTAACTTGAATCCATTATTGCAGGTTCACTCTTGGAGAGATATCCTCAAGACCTTATTTATATCCCCTTTGTTAATACCCATTTTCCACTTGTATACCTCGATCATGTCTCCCCTCATTCTACGTCTTACAAGTGAATGTAATTTAAGGGTCTTCAATCTTTCTTCGTAAGGAAGATTTCTAATGCTATGTATTAATTTAGTCATTCTACGCTGAATGTTTTCTAACGAATTTATGTCCATTCTGTAATATGGAGACCAAAACTGAGCTGCGTAATCTAGGTGAGGCCTTACTAATGATGTATAAAGCTGTAATATAACCTCTGGACTTCTGTTGCTAACACTTCTTGATATAAATCCCAGTAATCTATTTGCCTTATTACGTACGCTTAGGCATTGCTGTCTTGGTTTAAGGTTGCTGCTTACCATCACCCCCAAGTCCTTCTCGCAATCTGTATGGCTAAGTTCTACGTTATTTAACTTATAAGTGCTTGGATTATGGACACTCCCGAGCTTCAGAACCTTGCATTTATCTACATTGAATTGCATCTGCCACTTTTCTGACCACGAATTAAGTTTGTCTAAATCTTCCTGAAG
Source organism: Cherax destructor (assembly GCA_009830355.1). Lineage (NCBI taxonomy): Eukaryota > Metazoa > Arthropoda > Malacostraca > Decapoda > Parastacidae > Cherax > Cherax destructor. The sequence goes on from WNWK01039712.1 coordinate 4,699, forward strand.
TTCTATGACATCTATGTTTGAATCAATTATCCTACCTATCTTCGTGTCGTCGGCGAATTTGCTCATATCACTAGTAATTCCCTCGTCAAGGTCATTGATATATATTATAAATAACAATGGGCCTAAGACTGATCCCTGTGGAACACCACTTGTTACAAGTCCCCATTCGCATTTAACCCCATTTATGCACACTCTCTGCTTCCTATTGGTGAGCCATGACTCGATCCATGACAGCACTTTTCCCCCAATGCCATGAGCTGCCACTTTCTTTAACAGTCTCTGGTGCGGTACTCTATCAAAAGCCTTACTAAAGTCTAAATAAACAATATCAAATTCTTTATCGTGATCAACAGCCTCAAAAGCTTTAGTGAAGAAGGTTAATAAATTAGATAGGCAGGAACGGCCCCTCGTGAATCCATGCTGAGTATCATTAATCAAATTATGCCTATCGAGATGGCTTCTAATAATATCAGCTATAATTGACTCTAGTAATTTGCCTACAATTGAGGTCAGGCTTATTGGGCGGTAATTTGAAGGTAGTGACTTCTCCCCTGCTTTAAAAATAGGAATTACATTAGCCATCTTCCACATATCAGACACTACACCTGTTTGAAGAGATAAATTAAAAATGTTAGATATTGGTTCACAGAGTTCCATTTTGCATTCCTTAAGAACCCTTGCAAAAAAGCTCATCAGGACCCGGCGATTTATTTTGTTTCAGTCGGTCTAGTTGTTTCCTAACCATTTCACTAGTGACTGTGATATTACATAATTTATCTTCTTCTGGGCCTCTGTAAAAATTAATTACTGGGATATTATTAATGTCTTCCTGTGTGAAAACCGAGAGAAAATAATTATTAAAAATAGAGCACATATCATTCTCCTTGTCTGTAAGATGCCCAAAGTTATTTTTAAGGGGACCTATCTTATCCCTAACTTTTGTTCTATAAACCTGGAAAAACTTTTATGTTAGTTTTGAATCCCTAGCAACTTTAATTTCATAGTCCCGTTTAGCTTTTCTTATTCCCTTTTAACGTCCCTCTTAATGTCAGTATACTGATTTATAAGATGACCCTCACCTCTTTTATGCGCCTATAAATTCCTTTCTTCTGCCCTAAAAGATACTTAAGCCTATTATTCATCCATTTTGGGTCATTTCTACTAGATCTAATTTCTTTATATGGGATAAATGTTCTTTGGGCAGCCTGTATAGTGTTAAGAAAACTGTCATATTGATACCTTCTTCGTCACCCCAGTCCACAGTTGATAAGTGTTCTCTAAGTCCATTATAATCTGCTAACGAAAATCTGGGACCGTTACTGAATTATCCCTACTATCATACATCCATTCAATGCTAAAGGTAATTGACTTGTGGTCGCTTGAGCGGAGTTCCTCTGTAATTTCTAAATTATTAACAAGGGTTTCCTTGCTTGCCAGAACCAAGTCAAGTAGGTTATTTCCCCTTGTAGGTTCTGTTACAAACTGCTTCAAAAAACAATCCTGAACTACTTCTAAAAAGTCGTTAGATTCTAAATTCCCTGTCAAGAAATTCCACTGAATCTGACTAAAGTTAAAGTCCCCTAGAATTACTACGTTATCGTGCCTTGTGGCCTTAACAATTTCCTCCCAAAGTAGTCTCCCTTGTTCCCTATCAAAGTTTGGAGGATGGTAAATAACGCCTAAAATCAATTTTTCACACCCCTCTGAAAATTCTATCCAGACAGACTCTGTATGTGTTAATTCAGACTTTATACCCGTTTTTATACAACAATTTAAATGATCACGGACATAGAGTGCCACCCCACCCCCCTTCCTGATACTTCTGTCTACTTGGAACAATTTAAAACCCTGAATGTGACATTCGGCAGGTAAGTCCCGATTTTTCATATTAAACCATGTCTCAGTTATTGCAAAAACATCAATATTACCCGTACTTGCAACTAATCTCAACTCGTCCATCTTATTCCTAGCACTACGACTATTGGTGTAATAAATATTTAAAGACCCTCCTTTCTCTTTACCCTTCCTGCTCATTTCTGTTGTTCCACTATACCTATTACTGTCCTTGTCATCTAGTGTCACTAGCTTTCCACTGTCCACCTTTTTCTGCCTATTACTAGTTCTCCTAGAACTTATAATATTACTACACTGGGACTTCACTGTTTTCCCCCCAAAACCCATACCACTAACTATTTCTAGTTAAAAGCCCTAACAGCTCCCTCCACTGCCGTTGCCAGTGCCCCCACCCCAGACCTGGATAAGTGAACCCCATCCCTGGCATACATGTCATTTCTGCTATAGAAGAGGTCCCAGTTGTCAATGAATGTTACTGAATTTTTCTTACAGTATTTGTCCAGCCAGCAATTGATACCAATTGCCCTGGACAGCCATTCATTTCCAACTCCTCTCCTTGGCAAAATACCACATATGACAGGGTTCCCACCCTTCTTCCTAATTATGTCTATTGCTGACCTAAACCTGCTAGTCAGGTCCTCAATCCTACGTCTGCCAACATCGTTGCCTCCAGCACTGAGACAGATAATAGGATTGCTCCCATTACCTCTCATGATGTTGTCCAGACGGCTAATAATATCCTCCACCCCAGCCCCAGGAAAGCAAACCCTCTGTCTCCTACTCCTATCATTCAAACAGAAAGCCCTATCCATGTATCTAACCTGGCTGTCCCCAACAACAACAATGTTTTTACCTTCCTTGGTGTCGTTCGTCGTGACGATCCCAGAAGTCGACTCACATTCATCGGGAAGCACGGAGAATGGGTTCGACCTATCTTATCTCTAACTTTTGTTCTATACACCTGGAAAAAACTTTTTGGGTTAGTTTTCGAATCCCTAGCAACTTTAATTTCGTAGTCCCGTTTAGCTTTTCTTATCCCCTTTTTAACGTCCCTCTTAATGTCAATATACTGATTCATAAGATGACCCTCACCTCTTTTGATACGCCTATAAATTCTTTTCTTCTGCCCTAAAAGATATTTGAGCCTATTATTCATCCATTTTGGGTCATTTCTATTCGATCTAATTTCTTTATATGATATAAATGTTCTTTGGGCAGCATGTATAGTGTTCAGAAAACTGTCATATTGATAGCTCTCTTCATTACCCCAGTCCACAGATGATAAGTGTTCTCTAAGTCCATTGTAATCTGCTAAGCGAAAATCTGGTACCGTTACTGAGTTATCCCTACTATGAAACTTCCATTCAATGCCAAAGGTAATTGATTTGTGGTCGCTTGCGCCGAGTTCCTCTGTAATTTCTAAATTATTAACACAGATGTTAGTAGGCGTTCTTTATTTGTCCGTCGCCCCTTTTTACTTCGTCCCTTTTCTCTTCGTCTACATTCACTCTTGTCTTCCCTTCAACTACCACCTTTATACGTTCATGTGACATCTCCCTTTCCCCTACCCTCTTGGGAAGTTCCTGCTGTCCGTGTCTGTTCTATTCCTCTACCTTGTGCGAAAGCCCAACTACCTACGGCGGCTTCTCGCTCTTTTTTTTCTAGACCACTTTCGTTCTCATTCCCATGCCATCGCAGTATACACCGAAGGTTCAAAGTCATCTGACGGTGTCGGATTCGCAGAAGTGTTTCCGGACAGCATCGTGGGAGGGCATCTGTTACCCTCGGCTAGCATCTTTACAGCTGAATTGTATGCCATTCTTGTGACACTTATCTGTATTGCATCTATGCCTGTGTCACCATTTGTGGTCGTTTCAGACTCTCTTAGTGCTTTACAGGCTATCCGTAAAATTGATACACCTCACCCCCTAGTTCTTCGTATCCACCTTTGGTTACGCCGTATCTTTAGCAAGCACAAAGATATTGTTTTTTGTTGGGTCCCTGGTCATGTTGACGTACAAGCAAAGAACAGGCAAACACTGCTGCGCGGTCAGCAGTACATGACCTTCCAGTTTCATATAGAGGTGTTCCTTTCACAGACTATTTTGCGGTCATTGCTACCCACCTTCGCACCCATAAGAACATAAGAACATAAGAAAGGAGGAACACTGCAGCAGGCCTGTTGGCCCATACTAGGCAGGTCCTTCACAATCCATCTCACTAACAGAATAATTGCCCAATCTAATTTTCAATTCTACCCAAGAAATAAGCTTTGAAGATTCTATTAATTCAAGTGCGAGTCCCAATCAAATCTAACCCCTCTCACTCATGTATTTATCCAACCTAAATTTGAAACTACCCAAGGTCCTAGCTTCAATGACCCTACTAGGCAGACTGTTCCACTCATCAACTACCCTATTTCCAAACCAATATTTTCCTATATCCTTTCTAAATCTATACTTATCCAATTTGAATCCATTATTGCGGGTTCTCTCTTGGAGAGATATCCTTAAGACCTTATTTATATCCCCCTTATTAATACCCATCTTCCACTTATATACCTCGATCATGTCTCCCCTCATTCTTCGTCTTACAAGTGAATGTAATTTAAGGGTCTTCAATCTTTCTTCATACGTAAGATTTCTAATGCTATGAATTAACTTTGTCATTCGTCGCTGAATGTTTTCTAACGAATTTATATCCATTCTGTAAAATGGAGACCAGAACTGAGCTGCATAATCTAGGTGAGGCCTTACTAATGATGTATAAAGCTGTAATATAACCGCTGGACTTCTGTTGCTTACACTTCTTGATATAAATCCCAGTAATCTATTTGCTTTATTTCTTACGCTTAGGCATTGCTGACTTGGTTTGAGGTTGCTGCTTACCATAACCCCCAAATCCTTTTCGCATTCTGTACGGCCGAGTTCAACATTATTAAGCTGGTAGGTGCTAGGGTTATGAACATTCACGAGATAATAGGATCAATCCTATTATCTGCCTCAGTGCTGGAGGCAATGATGTAGGCAAGCGTAAAAGTGAGGATTTAGTTAGAAGGTACAGGACAGCAATATGTGGCATTTTGCCAAGAAGGAGTGTTGGAAATGAATGGCTGTCCAGAGCGATTGGTATAAATTGCTGGCTGGACAAACACTGTAAGGATAATGCAGTCCCATTCATTGACAACTGGGACCACTTCTATGGCCGAAATGACATGTATGCCAGGGATGGGGTTCACTTATCCAGGGCAGGTGTAGAATTTCTCTCTAGCTCAGTTGAGGATGTTGTTAGGGCTTTAAACTAGGATTAGTTAGAGGTATGGGTTTAGGAATGGTGAATAATGAGGGTCAAAATATTGATTCAGGCTTTGACATCATAAATCTTAACAATAACAGTAATCGAGTAACACAGGGCAATAATAGTAACAGAAATTGTGTAAAACAAAAGCTGAATATGAAAAAGGTTCACAAGAAGATACATCTCAATGTATTTTACACTAACTGTCGAAGCGCCAGAAATAAAATTAACGAATTACATTTGGTAGCATGTGCTGGGAACTTTGATGTCATTGCAATAACTGAAACATGGTATATTATAAAGAGTCGGGATATGATTGCTGAGTAGGTTAGGTTAGGTTAGGTTAGGTTAGGTTAGGTTATTAGGTTAGGTTATTAGGTTAGGTTATTAGGTTAGGTTAAGTTAGGTTAGGTTTAGGTTAGGTTACGTTAGGTTAGGTTAGGGTCGGTGTGTCACATTTACATGCTTCACTGGGAGCCTCTCAGGACGCAAGGTCGTGGTCCTCAGGGAGGCCACAAGGGCCTATCCTGCCTGTACAGGGTCACCTACAGAAGAAACAGAGCTTACCTTCTGTCTACACTTAGTGTCTGGGTGTTCTAGGGAACCTTGCTCTTACTAGCAGGTCCTTTATGGAGTCACACTTCTTCCAAGCAACCATGGGTACTTCCTTAGGGAAGTGTTCAAACCAAGGGGCGTCTCCATACACCTCCTTTATCCAGTCCCATAGGTCCTTAAGGTGTGTCTTAAGGGACCTAGAGATTGCAGGCTCGTACTTGACTGGTAGGATCAGTCTCCCCAGGGCTGTCTTCGGGCGCGGGGCGAGGAGGCGATCCCTCGGGATCGCCTCAACCTTCACTCTCACGTCTGCCAGGACATCCTCTGGGTAGCCTCTCTGTTGGAAGAAGCCCAACATCTCCGATGTTGCTGCTGTTCTGAACTGTTCCTCGCTGCAGATCCTCCTAATTCTCAACGCCATAGAGAAGGGCAGGGACCTCCTGAGGGAGGCCGGGTGTGATGAGGTCCAAAGCAGGAACTCGTGGGTGTTGGAAGGCTTGTAGTACGTCCTCGTCTGCAGACGTCTATCCTTCGAAAGGTATACCACTGTGTCTAGGAAGGGTAGTTCCTGGGTATCCATCTCGAAAGTAAACCGCAAGGATCTGTGCACACTGTTCAGCCAACCCAGCGTCCGCTTGACTTCTCCTTCACCACCTGGTATGATGCAAAATATGTCATCAATGTATCTGCAAAAGACGATAAGATTCAGTTCTGCATGCTCCATACTTTTTTCAGTGGTAAGGTACACAAATAGTTCTGCAATTGCTATGCTCACTGACGCTCCAATCGCTGTGCCTGTCTTTTGCCTGTAGACTTTGTTGTCAAATTCTAACAGGGTATCTTCCATAACATGCTGTATAGCCCGTTTTACCAGGCTTGGGGCTGGGGGATTGCGTATTCCCCTGCTCCACAGAACATGCCTAATCCTGTCCATTTCCTCTGCATAAAAGTTGCTAACTCTTGCTGCTGCTTCTTCCTGCGGGATAGAGGGGTACAAGGATTCAATGTCAAAAGATAAAGACATGGTCTCCCGGGAGGGGCCCAAGGTCTCTCCTGAGGTCCTCCACTTTCTGCAGGAAGTGTGTAGTGTCCACAATCCTGTGTGGGAGTAGCTCTAGCAAGGGCATGAGTACTGCTGTAAGGAACTTATCCACTGGTCTAGTGGGGGCTGCACAGCCTGAGACTACTGGTCTCGTTTTCCACGTACCTGTTGTTTGGTCTAGGTCCTTATGTGTTTTTGGTAGGAAGTATATTGGTGGTACCTTGCTCTTGTGCCTCGAGTAAGTGTCCCTTAAGGCGACTGTCATGGTACCCTTGTCTCCCTGGTTCCTGAAAAGATCTAGAATTAGTTCCTTATCTATACTCTGCACCTCTTCTATTGCTTGCTTAGCGTCTGGCACTAGGCAATAAGTGGCTGTGTCGCTCAAATGCTTTGCCGCAGCTTTTCTGTAATTTTCAGCCTTCATTATCACTACTGAGGGACTTTTATCAGCCTTATTTGCCACCAGTGAGGGATTGCTTATAAGAGACTTTAAAGCTACTCTCTCTTTCTTAGTGAGATTTTCTCTGAGGCGAAAGGGAGCTGCCCCTGCAGCTTCCACCAAACTCCTAATTTTTCTGCTCAGAGCTGGCCTTTTCTTTGCTGGGGGCATTTTAATTCTGTCAGGCAGGAGGTAGGACTCAATCGTGGATGGAGGTGGGCGAACAGGTCTCTGTGGTTGGTTCCACATCATCCTGGCCTCTGCTTCCTCCATCCTGAGCTTTACCATGACTTCCACTGCCTCCCATGCCTCCTTCAGGTTGGCTTTGGCTGCCTTCCTGCTGGGGGGCCCTGGGACAAAAGACAGACCTTTGCCTAGCACACTTTTCTCAGCCTCAGAGAGCGGAATTTCAGAAAGTACTAAATCTGTCCATACTGACCGTATTGGTTGTAGTTGGGTCCCTGGAAGTCCTGCTGTCCCGCGGCGCGGGGGCGATTCCAGGTCTGGTGCTGGTTGCCTCTGTTGTTGGGTGGATTCTCTGACCAGAACCCTGGGTTGCCCTGACCCCCGCCCCTCTGCTTCTTGTTCTTGGGGGGCCCCCAGGGTTGTATCCCTGGGCGAGGGCCCCCTGGAGCTCGTTGTTGCTGAGGGTGGGGTTGCATTGCCCACTGGTGGTTCTGGGGTTGAGTGGGGTGGGTTGGGTATTGTAGCTGCAACCTCCCTGAGGGAGATACCTCGTTCAGGGTGTTGGGCTGCTTGTTGACCCCTACCCTCCCCCTCCCCCTTCCCCTCCCCCGGCCTCTGTTTCTTGGTGGCTGGGGGACCTGAAAAACCTGTTGGGCACTAGCACTCACTTCACCAACCATCTGTGCATACTGGTTAGGTTGCACACTGCTCACTACTTTCTTAATGTCCGCTAATTCACGCACTATCACCTTAAACCCCTGCACCCACTGAGGGTCCTGTAGGGACGGGCCCTGAGGCGGTACTCCAGGGGCTTGTCCCTTTTTCCCTTTTCCTCTGTTGCTCACCCCCGCCTGCACTGGCAATCCCACTGCTGAGTAGAAAGCGTTAGCTCTCTCTGGGACTTGCATGCTGGCCGTAGGTGCATGGCTCACATCCATTCTTGCAGCCTTATGCATTGTTGCATGGACGCTGGTACTGGAGTTCCCTGGCCCCTTACCCTTAGGTACCGGGGCCTGGGGGATCCATACCTCGTCCGGCCTAGTTGAAGGGCCTGGTACAGGTTCACTAGTTGCAACCTCTTGCACTGTTGCTGCTTCAAGGGCCTGAGGACCCGTCGGGGCCGTCCTCCACTGGGATCCTGAAAAAATAGAGAGGGTTCCTTCTCTCTGTACCTCACTTTCAGGATGCCCTACGGTTACAGGTGAATCTCGGTGTAGCCTTCTTGCTGCCTCTAGACACTCTGCCTGTTCTTTCTCTTGCTGCGCTTCTGTTGTGGTTTCTCTCTTCCATAGGAATTCCCATTCCTTAGTTAGGTTCTCTATGGAATATCCCTTGTGGGAGTCCTCTTGGTTTAGGACCACACTAGGGATTACCTCTCTAGGTATTTTCCTTGGGCGCTTCGCCATTCCCATAGCAAAACTAACTATGGCTCCTGCTCGCTCCTGCCCAAACACTCTTACTAGGACTTGTTTGTAGGCTGAGATTTTTTCTGTGAGGTGTGCTGCTGCTACCTCACAGCTCAGAGCTTGCAGGCTAGCCATGGAATAAGCGTGGGACCTAGACATGTTATAGAAAGTCCGGTTCATCCAAGCTGGATAAGGACAAGCTGCTGGCATAGGTTCCAGTCTATAGGGCCTATAGCCTGTGTCTGGGATTATGTGCATAGAGTAACAGTCATGCATATAGTTCACTTTCCATAGCAACCTTTCTTTCTCTACTAGGTATGCTTTAAGGACGTTAAGTGCTTTTAATTCAGAATAATCAAAAGCACCTCTCACACGCCTTTGTGAATTCACAAACGGGAGGGGATCTTCAACACGTTTCACAAAGTTAATAAAATCTGGGGCAATAGTAAAGGGAGACACTCATAAATACCTTCAGTTAGATCCAGTGTCAGAACCAAAGACCAGGCACCAACGAACACTGCACTCGGGTTATGTATGGTTTCCTTCGTGGTTCTGTACAGGGCTGTTTCTATGTGTAGATCCTCGTTCAAAGCGCATCACTGAAAGAGGTGCCAACAGACCACACCACCAATGGGTCTGACACTGCTTTTCCCTCACTGTATGGTATGATCGAAGTTGCAAGCTCTGCTTCCAAGGGTTACAACCCCTGAGAAACACGCCTGTTAGGTCCCTGTGAACCACGTCTGGTGGCCCAGGTTCGTCACTGTTGTATCCATCTGTATCACTATGCACTGAGTCTATGTATCCCCCGTCTCTCTGTGTATCACTCTGTGTAGCCATGGTGGAAAAAATCAAACACCAAAAGTACAGTTATATGTACTCAGACAACAAGGGACTTTAGAGGACTGCCAGACCATCTGCGACGACGTTTCGTTCCTCCTGGGAACTCTTCAGGCTCTGGTGCTGGCTGGCAGTCCCTGTGTCTGACTGACTTTATTAAGGCAAGTGGGCTGTATATATACAAGGTCCCAGCGCCTCAGGGCGTGGTTTTCCGGAAGTGACTACATGCTTAGTCTCACAATATATCTCAATTGTATTTATAAACTTTTACATTTAATAGGTCACTCATTCCCAAAAATTGTGTAACATACAAACAAAATATATACATAAGTATTGGCATATATAAATTCCTGCAACTCCATATACAAATTATATACATACATGGGGTATGTGTTGCATAAGGAATAAGGTATGTGCAAAGGGATTCCCATTCTTCACTAGCTACAAGGGGTTGAGGGCCCCCTTGGGGGCCCCCTTTCCTTGAAGGAGGTAGTGCTAAACCCGCATGGGTTTTGTGGTGAGAACTAGCTCCTGGGCTAGTTGCTGGGGAGGGGTAGAGTGCTGCACAAGGTAGGTAGTTATAAAACTCTATGGAGAAAACCTACCCTGTTTGGCAAAAATCTTAACCCAAGATGCACCAAGGGGTCCTCTCTGGGGGTCCAAGGGATAGGTCCAGTACCCCTGAGGTGTCTGGGTACCCTGGGGTCTTGGTTAGAACCAAGCTGTCTAGGCAAACTTTCCTTAACAGCAGAGCTCTTTTCCCTGGGTCTGACAGGACTCTCCTTTCAGGTTTTACCTCCTGTTACCGAGATGGGCCCCTCAGACTGCGCTAGGGGCCCCCCTCAAGGTTAGGTAGGTTAGGTAAGGTTCCTGTAGGGTGAACATCAAGGCATTAAGGGCTTCTTATTAATGGTTAGTCCAACCCATTAGGTACCACCTGGGAAACCCGAGGTGGGCCCCTTAGGTTAAGCAGGGGGCCCTCCTCAAGGTTAGGTAGGTTAGGTAAGGTTCCTGTAGGGTTAACACAGGTGATGTGGGACTCAAGCCCGGAGGGCCCACCTCCATGAGGGTGTTTAGGGCTCCTCCTGTAGGGGTAAGAAGCAATAGCTGAGTCTTATTAAATGTAGAAAGAGGCAAATGTCTTAATATTTACTTTGTACACATATCAGTATGAACTAGTTTCTAGGGCCCCAGCCTCCCTGGGGACACGTGAGGCTGGTGTCTAGAACGGGCTAGAGTTAGTATGTTCCCTGGGTCCAGGGGTCTTTCCCTGTACCCTAGGTACTCACAATCATAGCCTAGAAATTAGGTTCCAAGGAACCTATTTACCAGCTCTGGGCTTAGGTGCCTCTAGCTGCATCACTCAGAGGAGGAAGTGAGGTACTTGGGTTCCCCCCTGGCGGTTCCCAGGCAGCGCGGGCTAGCCACGAGCGAAGGGTCAGACACTCCCAATAAGGGTAACAACCGGAAGGGCCGTCGCAAGCTTTGTGACTCCTGTGTACTGCGGGACATCCTCTACTGAAGATTCCCAAACAGCACACCATTGCCATTGCTCGCTAGGTCCAACCGGAACTCCTGACGAAGGGGTTATGCATATAAGCAGTTTAAAAACAATGGTCAGTCGCCTGGGGCGAAGGTCGCATGCCTTGCTCTCCCTAGGGACTTGAGATAATCTTACCAAATATGTCATTCAAACAATACTTCGCTATATCTGCCAAAATATTGACAATACTGATATGTAAATCATAAACCTTACTCATAGAAATACACCTAGAACTCCTATATACATCTTACATATAATGTACATTTTATATACACACATTTCCAGCTACTGCCAGATGTACAACTACGAAGCGACATTCTAATTATACTGACAGTAGCTGACCACCATATAAACTGCAGCAGTGTTAATGGGTGGGAAACACAGGAGAAACCGATAAATCTACAAAACAAACTCCAGGAAACTGTCAGGCTATACCAGCAGTTCTCTCCCTCAGTGCTAAATGTGGGAAAGAAGTGAATAGTTAACCAACCAAGGATATTTCTAATAGCGGACTTCAAATTCAAATTCAAATTCAAATTCTTTATTTCATGTAATACAAGGTGGGGGGTACTTATAGTTATACATTAAAGTTGATATTACAAGATGGCCAATAATATGCCTAGGTATGCCTAGGCTTTTCAGGCAGTCTTATGATAGGTCTTACTCAATAGCTATACAATGGATATACAGATTGTAAGGTTAGGTTTACAAAATTTAGGTACTGGAATTTAAACATTGAGAATTTAACAATTAGTATAAAAAGTTAGCAATTAGTTTATATATTAATGATAAAGGTGATATATTGGCATAATATAGTTTCTATATTGGAGTATCTTAGGCAAACTTATGACTAGCTTAAGTATTATGGAGCAATAGTTGTATTAGAATTTTGTTAGAACTGTGCAAATTAAGGGAATCACAGATATCAATAAGTGTATTTTGCTGTGGTTAGTAATGTGCAAATTAAGGAGAATCACAGATATCAATAAGTGTATTTTGCTGTGGATATGTGCAAGATAAAGTAGTTTTCGTATGGTTAACTACCGGTTGGGTGCGTAAGTGAGATAAGATGTTTTTTAACGGTGCTTTTGAAAATGGAGGTTGTGTCTGCAGTTCTAGAGTTTTCAGGCAGGGAGTTCCAGATTTTAGGCCCTTTTATGCGCATTGAATTTTTGTATAGATTTAGTCGGACACGGGAATGTCAAAGAGATGTTTATGTCTGGTATTATGTCTATGGGTCCTGTCACAACTGTCAAGAAAGTGTTTTAGCTCAGGGTTAAAGTTGGAATTAATGGTTCTATAAATGTAGATAGCAGAGTAGTAAGTATGGATGTTCTGGACAGTGAGTAGGTTTAGGTCTTTGAAGAGTGGGGGTGTGCTGCCTAGCGTTGGATTGTGTGATAATTCTTACTGCGGCTTTTTGTTGGGTTATTATTGGCTTTAGGTGGGTAATTGCTGT